>VXAY01000239.1:7662-22509 GCA_013399855.1 Oxyruncus cristatus
GGTTTCCCAGCCTCGGTGATGCCGGGGAGGGGGGGGGGACTTTGTGCCTCGTCCCCGGTGCGCTCCCGTTCCAGTGCGGGTCGGGAATCCCCCGCCGTGGTGCTGGGGGTGGGTTCGAGCAGCCTCAGCTGTCTGCGGGAGGTGGTTTTGGGGGGGGTCTGTGGACAGAAACAGCGTGTCAGCTGGACTGTGTCTCTGGCTCTCAGGCCCCTCCCGGCTGTGTGAGCTCTTTGGGATGCTCCTTCCGGGATGGACGTGGCCGCTGAAAGGTTTTTGACTTCAGGTGTTCCGTTTTGCAGCGACAGGGGATTGGGGACCCCAGCGTGTACCATGCTGTGGTGGTGATTTTCCTGGAGTTCTTTGCCTGGGGGCTGCTGACCACACCGATGCTGACGGTGAGCGCGTCTCCTCGGGACAGCACTGCCGCCTTGGGAGCTCTCTGTGGGCTCCTGAGGTCTCAGCACATGCCTTTCCATGGGGGACTGTGGAAAAGGAGTCTTCAGGTGTGCAGAGATATTTAGACACAGTGTTAGCCTGGCAGTATAAAATGTGAATCGAACACACAGACAGCACAAAAGGGAACCGCAGAGAGGTGATGTGGTGACGTGAAATAAAACCAGAGGGGACTCAGGTGGGGTATGGATGGATAAAGGCACATACCAGGCTCTCTTAGGCATGCTGGAACAATTTATAGGCCTGGAAAGTGTTAAAGACAGTGGCTGCCTGTGGTGGAGAGGGCAGCCAGAGCTCCTGATGTAGAGGCATCGTTTGTAGGGTATTTCCCCTTTTCTCCCTGGATTGTGCCCTTCCAGGCCTCTTGGCTGTCGGGTGCTTAAGGAAATTTTGCAACAGTTGCCAGCTCTGACTTTTACCTTTTGGTTTTGGTTTCTTTTTTTCCAGGTGTTGCACCAGACTTTTCCTCAGCACACGTTCCTGATGAATGGCCTGATTCATGGGGTCAAGGTAAGGAATGTTCTTTCCAGGCTTTCCTTCGAACCTGCCATCACTGCAAGAAGGGGCAAGCCATTATTATCCATGTAATTTGCTGATGTCGACCAATGTTTGACAGCCCAGTGTTCATATTTCAATTTGGGGGCTCTGGCAAACCTGATGCAAAAGGAAGGACACAGAAACAGGGCAGCTTGTGCAGCTGATTTTTGCTGAGTGGTAATGACAATGTGCTGCTTGTCAGCACGGAGCTGGAGCTACAACAGCTGAGTGTTTCAGCTGGAAATATTCTCATCAGCATGAGATCAGCCCTTGTACTCGTCTTCTGGAGCGTGACAGAGTGACAAATCAGTGACATCTGAACTTATCAGTAAAAGAAGCCCAGCGGCCTCAGAGGCTCCCCCAGACAGGAGATGGGAGTGTGCCATGGCACAGGGAGAGGGAGTGGTGAGCTTGCACTAGACCAGCATTCCCAGAGCAAGACTAGAGGCAATGATAGTCATGTGTTCTGACCAGGGAATTGGCAAAACAGACTGTTCTTGGCAGCCTTTGGCAAGAGGATCTTGGAAAACAGCCCCAGAGGGGCTGGGCTCTCCCTTTGGCACTGAAGGGCTCTGCCCTGCCTGCCTGAGGTCTGAGAGATGTGGAAAGGCCTTAAGCACAGTTTTATTTGTGCTTAATGGTCCTGGCTTCTCATTGTGTCTGTCCTGTCTCCACCTACAAGAGAAAGCTTTCCCCAGAACTGCAGCAGGTGCTGCCGTGGTGGAGCTGTGCCAGCGGCTTCCCAGGTCCTGGCAGGGCTGCCCAGGCGCCCACAGCCACGGGCAGAGCTGTGCAGAGAGCAGGAGGGAGTGGGAGTGCTCAGCAGGGCCTTGCTGGTCAAGGATTTGTTTTTCCCTCTCTAAAAGGACGTGAGCAGTTTAACAAACTGCTCTGTTGTGACAGCATTGCTGCTTGCAGCAATCAGGAACGGGCTGCCTCCTCCTGTCTAAAGCTCTCACTGTCAGCAGACAGAGTCTGACCAAGGGGTTTCTCTGTCCCCCCCTTCTGTCTGTCTGTCTGTCTGTCCCAGGGTCTGCTCTCTTTCCTAAGTGCTCCGCTGATTGGTGCTCTCTCTGATGTCTGGGGCAGGAAATCCTTCCTCCTCCTCACTGTCTTCTTCACGTGTGCACCAATTCCCCTGATGAAGATCAGTCCGTGGTGAGTTCACCCTCGCTACAGCCCCAGGATTCTGAGGAGGGGGAAGAAGCACGAGGCCAAACGGTGGCGGGTGCTTGTTTTAGGATGAGATGGTCGAGTCTGTCTGGTGGAGGAGGATGCTCAGCCTAGAGACTGACCTGTCTGGGTCTGCAGGAGGGTTCAGTTGGGAGCAGAGTCTGTCTGTCCTCTCCTGGTGCTTGTTCCCCTGATCAGTGCATTATTGCTGTTAGGGAAAATAGGTGATAAAACTCCAGGGACCCCAGACTGAGGCTCCATATTCCTGAGTGTTCTCAGGAATGTTCTGCTCCGTATACCAGCGTGTTCTGGTGCACCGGAGCAGGACGGACTGAAGAACAAGGGAGAGGCTCTGCTTCAGCAGCTGTGGGCTGTGGTGTGGTTGATCTCTAACTCTGCCTTTGGGCACTGCCTCTTTCAGGTGGTACTTTGCTGTCATTTCCATGTCTGGAGTGTTTGCTGTCACCTTTTCCGTGATTTTTGCCTACGTTGCCGACATCACCCAGGAGCATGAGCGCAGCACAGCGTATGGCTTGGTAAGGAGCTCAGGCACTGGTTTGTCTCTTGAAAGAAATATCTGGGGCTTTGCAGGTAGGAGAGGTATAAAGTTAGGGTGGGAGATTTACTGACTAAATGTGTGGTATCCCCGTCCTTCTGCTTGGGATTTAGCTCAGAGGGAAAGGCTGATCTCTGCAGAGTCCAAGTGCTGTGGTGTAGTTTAGCCTGTAAACCAGCCTGGCCTGTGAACTTTTCCACATCAGCAAGGCAGGAGCTGTGATGCTCCGTGGGATCCTGCCATTCCTGTAGCTTTAGTGACAGGACCATATGGAAATGGCTAGGACAGCTTTGATTTCCCCTTGCTAGAACTTAGGCCAGACTGCACCAAGAGAACTTGTCATCTGTCTGTGTACAGGAGTCCCTGTGAGCCCCTGTTCACCTCCACTATCTTCATCAAAGTGGCAGGAGGAGTTCCCCTGGGTCACTGGGGATGAGGAAATGGGCTCTAGGAAGAAGTGGCTGTAGGAATGTTTTATCCTTCCAGGTGTCAGCCACGTTTGCTGCCAGTCTGGTCACCAGCCCGGCCATCGGCGCGTACCTGTCCCAAGCCTACGGTGACACCTTGGTGGTCGTGCTGGCCTCAGGTGTCGCTTTGCTGGATATTGGCTTCATCCTGCTGGCCGTGCCAGAGTCGCTGCCGGAAGAGATGCGCCCGGTCTCTTGGGGAGCCCCAATTTCTTGGGAACAAGCCGACCCATTTGCCGTGAGTGATGCTGCCGTGACGCTTAACGTCTGCTTCAGTTCTGCTGGTCGTTAAGACGGTGACTTAAGCCCTCGGTTTGGCTGTCTCTGTACCTGGAGATTATTCAGTGATAATCAACTCAAGTTTTAAAAAGGTCCTTTCTGTGTTTGTTCCCCACGCCCTTCCCTGCAGTCCTTGCGGAAGGTGGGTCAGGACTCTACAGTGCTGCTCATCTGTATCACCGTCTTTCTCTCCTACCTTCCCGAAGCCGGACAGTACTCCAGCTTCTTCCTGTACCTGCGACAGGTCAGTCTCTGGTGAGGGGGGTTAAGCTCCAGGTGCAGGAAATCCTGGCCTGCAAACACTGTTGGGAGTTGCGTGTCCTGAGGTGGCTGATTTTGGCCAACAGCTCAGTAAAGCTGAAGTTGTAAACAAACAGTGACTTGTTCCAGCTTTCCTGAAAAATGGGTGAGCCTGGTGACTGCTCTGTAGGCATTGCCAGGGGCAAGGCCTGGTTTGGCTCCTCACTGGTGTCTGCCTGGCCATCCTGGCCATGCCACCTTCAGTGATTTAAAGCTGATTCTTGATCTTCCCTTTGGTTCCTGTGGCAGCCCAGAGGCAGTGGCTGGTTAATGTGCAGGGCCCTGAGAAGTGACATCAGTGAGCATGGGTGACATCTGTGGAGTGGCTGTTGTCATCCGATACAAATCTCCTGCCTGAAAAGTCGCCCTTTGGTGTTTTCACAGGTCATTGGCTTTTCCTCAGAGACTGTAGCAGCCTTTATTGGTGTAGTTGGAATTCTCTCTATACTGGCTCAGGTGAGAAGCAATTTCTGTCTTGGCTTGAGCAGTCTGCTCTAGAAATGTCCAAAATTTGTGATTTTGGGGCTGCTGAGTAGTCAGAACCCCTGTGGCCACACAGACTTTTGAATCATAGAAGATCTTGAGTTAGAAGGCACCCACAAGGATCGTCAGGGTCTCTCAGGTTCCCATCCTCTTGTCTCCCAGTGTTGTCATCTTTCTTTGCCCCTGCTTTGAAAACACCTGTTTTTCTTTCCAGACAGTTGTGTTGGGAATTCTCATGCGTTCCATAGGAAATAAAAACACCATCCTCCTGGGACTAGGCTTCCAGATCCTGCAGCTTGCCTGGTATGGCTTTGGATCACAGCCTTGGTGAGGGTTTGCCCATGTTTCCCTCCCTCTGCGGTGGCTCTGCCGCCGCTCCCGCCCGTGGCACCGGGTGAGGCTGTGCCTGGGCCTCACAGCTGCCTCCTCCCCAGGATGATGTGGGCAGCAGGAGCTGTGGCTGCCATGTCCAGCATCACCTTCCCAGCCATCAGTGCCATGGTGTCGAGGAACGCGGACCCCGACCAGCAGGGTGAGTGCTCAGGGGTCCATCGCAGCAGGCGCCAAGCTGGCACATGGGTGGGCTCGTGGCCATGGTGGTGGAGGGGTGGTTAGAAGCATCTGTGCCAGCTGTGGAGCGTTGCCATACTCCCAGTAGTATTGACAATTTTGTCTTTGACTGCGGCCAGTGCATTGCAAGGGAGCTCCCAAGTTATGCACGTGGGTGTTCAGTGTTAACTCTCCGAGGCAGAGGAGACTGCTGCGTTTTGCCAGCCTCATGGTTTGGCCCCCGAGTCCTCAGGCTTGGTTGCCTTAAATTCCAGTTCATTGGAAACTGTCCCTTGATGTGCCCGTGCTCATTTCAGTCTGCAAAGCAGCAAGCCTGGCATGACTGATTTTTGTAAAACCTGACGCTGAGCGAAGCCGCTCACCTGCAAACCTCCTCCCGCTGTGGGAGTCCAGACACGGTGCTTCATCCTGTCTCCAAATGTGTGAGCATCCTTGAATAAAACAAGTTTCTTTGGAAAGCTGGAGGCATATCCTCACTTCCTCGCTCTGTCCCCAGGTGTGGTGCAGGGGATGATCACTGGAATTCGGGGTCTGTGTAATGGCCTGGGGCCGGCACTCTATGGCTTTGTCTTCTATCTCTTCCACGTGGAGTTGAATGAGATGGCCGAGGTGGAAACTTTGGGCAAGGCCTCCAAACCCAACATGGCCAACCCTACGGATGAGGTACCTGTTCAGCTTGTTTGCCTGTCAGCTTACCTGTTTGCCAGGCTGCGTCTGCCCCTCGCGTGCGAATCCTTCCCGTGTCTCTCCCTCACAGAGCAGCATCATCCCTGGGCCACCCTTCCTGTTCGGGGCGTGCTCCGTGCTGCTGTCGCTGCTGGTGGCCCTGTTCATTCCAGAACACAACCTGGTGCTGAGGTCGGGCGGCCACAAGAAGCACAGTGCGGGGGCCCAGGCCCACCCCCACAGCCCCCCGGCCGGGGGGTCGGATGGCAAGGAGCCCCTGCTGGAGGACAGCAGCGTGTGAGGCGGGACAGCGGGACCTGCCTGGCGGCTCAACTCCACTTCAAGGATGGACTCGGCAGGAGATCGGGGAGGGGGAGAGAGGAGCCGAGGTAACAGACTGTGCTGCCAACAGCTACTGAGGAGGGGCGGGGTTTGCCTTCGAGCCAAATACACGCGGCCGGTGCGAAAATGGAATTGTATCGCCTGGCGTTGATGGAAAGGGGAGGTGCGCGGAACTGCTCCGTGTGGAAGGATGGTTCTGGAAAGCAAACCCGCCCTCGTGCGTGAACCCTGCGCCCCGTGCCGTGCCCTGCCAAACCCTCCACTCGCCAGTCACGAAAGGATGGAGCCGGCGTGGTCTGTGTTGGGTGGGAGCTCGCTGGGCTGCCCTCCCCCTCCCCCAGAATAAAACATGGCATCTGCTCTGTGCCCGATCCCTGATACAGCTGAGTGCTGCTGCCGGTCCCTGGCAGCCCCCCGGGGCGGGCCTGGCACCCCCTGTGTGGGGATGGGTGCTGTGTGGAGCACAGGGGATGGAGCTTCCTCACTGCCCTCAGGACCTGAGGAATTTGCCCATTCCGCCCCAAATGTGAAACTTAGACCAAAAACAAAAACAAACAAAAAAATCTGCTGACTCAATGTTCCGATGAATCTGAGGATAAAAGCTAAGAAGTCAAGTTGCAGCTCACACGAGGGAGAATGGGCAGGTGAGAGAGAAGGGCAACTACACGAATTACAAATGCTTGAATGGCCACAAAGGCCATGGTTCTGTTTGGTTTTCCTCTTTTTGTCGTGTTGAGGTGGCATTTGCCTGTCACTGCCTCCGCAGGGAGTAGATAGAAGGATTTTTCAGAAATCTTTTTACGGAGCTGTGAGTGTTTAGGAGATACAGTTCTCTGGGAGGTCAGAGAAACGACTAAACTGTGCTGAGCACTTTGGAGAATGTGGTTTCCTGGGAGAAAGGTCAGAGAAGTGGCTGTTTACCTTGAGCATTTGTATAAAGCATGGTTTGTCCCTGGGCTCCTGCCATCTACTGTTAAACCCAGAGAATGCTTGGAGCTGGTTTGTTCTCAGCCCAGGAGATCCTAATGGTGAGGGTTGTGTTGATTTGGACTCACAGTTTTGGATTCCACGTGGCACTTCTGAGCCTGCCTGGAAGGCTTTTGTTTATAAAACAGTGAAATTGCAGCCTCTGCTGCAGGCTCAGCTCTGCTCAGAAAGAGCAGGAGGTGCTTGAAGTGTTGTGAAAGAAGCTGAGGCAACCAGGGAACCTGTGGTTGTTTATAGAGATGTGACAGAGGGCAGGAAACGATTGTTCTCATTGAAGTAAATCAGAAGTAATGGCACTGAGCAGTTCTGGGAAGTAAAGACCAAACTGGGGACACTTCAGGAATTGGTTGTTAAGGGAATTGAGGCTGCGGTGGCCAAACCAGTCCTGCCTCAGAGCGGGGCCAGTGCAGCCATGGCGGTTCTCTAGACAGAGTCCTCTCTCTGTGGGTTTGGGACAGGTAACCCAGGGAAGAGCAACCAAAAGAGAGGGAGTGTTGGCCCTTCATGTCGTGGGTCTTTGCAGACAGGTCATCGTCACAGCTACTGCAAATGCAGTTTGCCTCTGGATTTAATGGAAAACACTGCCTGGACGACCCTGCTGCTGACCCCAGCTGGCACACACAGGACAGTGCTGCCCATCCCTGCTCTGCCTGGGAGCACCCTCTGACTGCTCCGGAGCCTTTTGGGGCTGGTTGGTGTTGGCTCTGGGCAGAGCAAGGGTGGCAACTTCATGTGGGTCCCTTATGTGCCTGTCAGACAGTGACAGCCAGGACCAGCTGCCTGCCCAGCCGGTGGCTGTTTACCAGTTTTCTGGACCAGGTGGTTATTGAAGGTGAAGGTTTAAGTGACAGTTTGTTTTGCATCGACCTGGCCCGGTACCGGATCCTGTGCTCACAACTGGGGGCAGCCCGTTCTGCGAGCAGAGCGCGGCCGTCCCGGACAGGGAGGGATGCTGAGGTGGGTCTGGCTGCAGGGCTGGGGTAGCAGAGCCAGCAGGAACTTCAGCGACCTGCCGTGACTCCGCTTTTCCCAGGCTCCCTGTGGCGACACTCCCAATTCCCAAATGTTGCTGGGATGGTCAGTACTTGTGTGTGCATAGCAAGCTTTTTTCCTGAAGGAAATCCCGTCACTTGCACTTCCAGGCAGCAGTTCCCCTCCCCCTCTGTGTTCCTCACAAAATTGCCTTTTTTTAGACGGGACTTTTCCCAAGTCCTGGTGATCTGTTGATTTACACTTGATTAAAGTGAGCTAAAGTGGGTTTTTCCCTCACACACAGACGAAGTAAAACACAGAATTGTTACCTTGCTCACACAGAGGCACTTGAAGCTTCACGGGTACGATATAGCGGCACATTACAAAAAGACGAGCGTAATTTGTACGATATAAAGTATATAGAGATATATTTTTAAAGAAGTCCTTTCCCTCATTCCATAGTTTATTGAAACCGGTGTGTTTCTTGGTCCCATTCCCTCTCACCACCGCTGCTGCCTGCGGCCTCTCAGCCTCTCCTTCCCCTCAGGCTGCAGAACCGTCCGGTGACCTTCCCTCCCCGGTCCTGTCCCTCACGACGTGGTCCCTGAGCTCCTGGCGATGCCCACGTGCCCTGGCTGGTGTGTCATGGGCCTGGAGTGTCTTGATGCCTTTTTCAGCCTTCAAGCTCGGGGTCAGTTGCTGCCACGGGCGACTACCACAGGTGAGGGGCTGCAGCCTGGCTGGTGACCAGCTCTGCTGCCACCGGGGTACAGCACTGGGAACCAGTGGCGGTGCAGCACCGGGCGGCAGTGGGAATGCTGCAGGTGCCATTACCAGTGGAAAGGTGGCTTGTGCCGGCCTGTGGGTTCCTTCCCACCCTGCTGGGGGTTCCTCTCATCTGGTTTGGTGGGGCAGGGTCCCCCGTACTGTTCTGCCTTTACGTGACAGAGCAGGAGCTGGGCCAAGTGGTGCCAGAGCTGAAGTTCCCGGAGCCGAATGAAGAATGTCTCATTCTGAAGGGCCGGTACTTCCACAGCATCCCACGTGGAGTTTGGAAAGGCCGTGTGGAGCGTTCAACTAGCTTTGCCAATTTTTTTCTTTTTTTTACTTGATATGAAAATGCAACTTTTTTTAAAAAGAGTCTTTTCTTAAAATCCCCTTGATCTGCTGTGCAGTGTCTGAGCCTGGCTGTTTAACCTCAGAATTCCCAGGATTTGCCTGCAGGGACTTACATTTCAGGATGGTGACAGCAATGCCCAAACACAAGGCAAAAATCGGCTTCATCGCCCGTCTGCAGTCCCAGCATTAGCGGCCGCAGGTCAAGTGAGTTGCCACTGATCTTGTTGCATTAAAAAGCCTGAGTTGCACCGTTGTTTTCCCTTCTGCCGTTAATTTTGCAAAGCAGTAACATTTTACTTCCCTGTTTTTATTCTTTCTCTGCACTCGAATGGCTGCTGACAGCTGGGGTATCTTTAAAGCGTGGGCATGGGCCGAGTCCCACCTCTGCTCTCTCACAGTTCACCATCGCCTGCGTTTGTGCGTCTCTTTTTTAAGCTAACGATAAAATGTGTTTATTTCGGTTCAGGTTGTGTTTGGAACTGGCTAATCTCTCCCTCCGATGGATTATTTATTAAACTGCTGCTTTCCTGTTGCGTTGAAGGTCTCTGTCCTGATTCCACCCCTCGCTGGCAGTACCAGGCAGCTCCTGCCCAGCCCTTGGCCCGACCTTTGAGAGTGGTGTGAGGGTTTGGGGCCAGTTTGGGTGAGCTGGGTCGGGGCTGCCAGCCCTTGCCCCAGCCCAAGATGGGGAGCAGGTCCCTGGCTCCCACCTGCCCCACTGGAGACTCCTCCTGGACTGGTTTTTAGGAGCCCCCACTCTATTGTTTAAATTTCCAGCCAGGTTTAATTTAGATCTTATCTGACTCCTATAAACACTTTTTGTGGTGGCTGAGGATGGTCCTGACTGAACAACATAATCACAAGAAGTGTAAACACATCTGAGTCAGCTCTGGGATGGGAGCTGGTGCTTGATGGCCGATATCCTGGAAACATGAGCCATTAAGACAGCCTGTTGCTTCTGTATTTATTTCCTCTGGGCTAGACTAGCTTTTATTTTATTGTTTTCATCTTTATTTGAGAGGGAACCGTTAGCTTTTCTCACTTGGCATCACTGAAGAACAACGGGGATGTGTTGCAGTGCAGGACACTGTGGCCACCCTTCCCCCCATCGGTGTGGTGGTCCCTGGGGCAGAGGCAAAGCCTCGTCCCTTCTGGTGTCAGTGGCCACAGCCTGGGGCTACACCCCAGCCTGAGGGGCTCAGAGGTATCCTGTCCCAGAGCCAGCGCTTGTCCCTCAGTGCTTTGTGTCTCCACACTGAACTGTTTTGCTTCCTGAGCAATGGCTCTGGCCCGAGCACTGCCCGGCACAAGGCCCCCACTCCTGCCCTGTGGGAGGAAGCACAACTGGCTTCCAGGAAAGGTGTTCAGGCTTCTGAGTCTCTTTATTCCTTCAGCTCGCTCCCTTCATTCCTTCAAAGGTTTCCTGTGCTGGAGCCTAGGCGTGCTCCTTTCAGCCTGTGCACACAACCTCTTGATCTCCCTCGGCTGTGCCTGGGGCACCAGGAACTCCTGTGCACCTCCGGGCCAGAGGAAGGTCCAAGTCCATTAGAGGAGAGGGAGGTGGAGCAGGGGCTGCAGTGGGTCACTGCTCAGAGGCTCGGTGAGCGAGAGCTGCCCTGGGGGCTCTGCTGTGTCACTCTGAATTGGGCCAAGTCCCCTGCCCTCCCCCTGGCTCGATGGCTGAGCCTTTGGAACCGGCCCTCGTGGAGCTGGAGGTCTATCATGTTTCCGTAACTCCAGTTCTGGAGCTGTGTTGCCCCCCTGTGCGGGTGGCCAGGGCAGCTCTGGGCGCTTGCAAGCCCCAAACCAGAGGAAGTGCAGCACGAGGTGCTGGGCTTTCTGGGAACTTAATCTTTTGAGGTCCAGGAAGGTCCGGGAAAGCTGCTTTTTGAGACGTCACACGGTAAGTGCTCAGTTCTGGTTCAGACTCTGATTAATGGACTTTGTTATCATGTGGGTGGGAGTGGGAGGCGAAGCCCTGGCACAACGTCTGTGTCCTCAAGGTCCCCAGTCTCATTGTTGGGAAGAGCCTGGCAGTGTGGGAGCAGCCCTGGCCATGGCTTGTCCCAGGGCTGGGCCAGGGGCTCCGGTGGCTGCTGGAAAGTCCAGGAAGTGGCTCTGTTAACACAGGATGGAAGGAACAAAAACTCCAGGGCCATTAATCACCTGCTTGGGCTGAGTGTGCACATTCGGTGGTGGGTGTTTACAGAGCACTTCCCTTGCTCAGAGGCCTCCTGAACTCTCGGAGGATTAATGACACTACCTTCTGAAAGGATGTGCGGTGCGCCAAGTGCCCAGGGTTGTCTCTCTGGAGAGTTCCCAGATGGGAAATGGCCAGGTCCTGCCATGACAGGAGGTGCAGGGCTGGGCTCGTGCCTCCCTCGGTCCTTTGGCACCTTCTCCATCCTGGCAGGACAGGACAGGACAGATCAGAACCAGACCCATCTCTCCCTGGGGAGCCGGGCAGGAGTGAGCCAGCGGTGCCAGACCTGCCGGGAGACCCAGGAGAGGCGCTGGCGGCTGTGCCAGGGCCTTGGGGCTGGAAAACGCAGGGTGCTCAACTCCTTCAGTGTGGTAATACTGTACCACAAGACCAACCCTCCCAGGAACACCTGCTTCCATCCCTGAAAACACCCTGTTCTGGGAATAAAGGCAGCCGCTGGCAGGACTGACCAGGGTCCCAGGTCCCGCTTTTGGGGAGGGACCTTTGCCCAGCCAGGTGTCCCCAGCATCCCAGCTGTTGGGGTCATGGAAGGGCTGGATTTTTGTGGGCTCTGGGTGGGTGATGGAGCCCGTGAGAACCGGGGCTGGAGCTGGATCTGAGGCACATCTTGGGGTGCAGGTGCCTGTGCAGGGCTGTCTGGTCGGGAGATGGGGACCCCTGCAACCACATGGGGGGACCCTTCAGGCCAGGGGCTCTGCTGGGTTTGGGACTCCTGATTTGGCCCTCAGCTGGGCATTGTGCAAGAGCCGAACTTGGAATAAAATCAGAAACCTCCCTCTGGAAATACCCCTCACGCTGGAAGTCGTGGGGGCCCCGGGACCGGTGCTCATGGGGGCGGTTCCTACAGGGCTTAAGAAGGACTGAGGATGGGACTGGCTGCCAGAAGGAGACAGCCCCGGCCAGCAGCACCCTCTCCTTGAAAGGAGGGTAGAAAGGAAGGAAAACCACCCCTGCTACTGCCCTACAGGCAATGGAGCTGGCTCCTATCCTCCTCCTCCTGAGCACGCTGTGGGGCTGCAGCGGTGAGTGCCATGGGGCCAGGAGCCACCTCTATCCCCCAGCCCTGCTACCGCTGCTCCCCTCATTTTGCCCATGGCACTGCGGCCCCGGGGCCTCCCCTTCGCTGAGTCCCGACAGCCGCCGAGTCCCCCCCGTCGCTGCTGCAGCTTCCCGTCCTGGCGCTCAGGATTCTGGTGACTGTCCCCTTCCCTCACCCTGCGGTTTCCTCCTGCCCAGGGCGCCCCGCTGACAGTCTGGTGGTGACACCGCGGGACCCGGTGGTGCCGTTCGGGGGCTCAGCAGAACTGAACTGTTCCCTGGCCTGTGCAGGGGGCACGGTGGAGTGGAGGGGGCTGGATACTGCCCTGGGGACCATCACCTCCTCCCCCACCAACAGCATCCTGCACATCAGCCAAGCCACTGTGGCCACGGAGGGTGTGAAGGTCTGCCAGGGCAGCTGCCGCGGGCGGCACTACCAGCAAACCGTCGAACTGAAGGTCTACGGTAAGTGCTCCCCAGCCCATCCCTCGCCGCCTCCCAGCACAGCCCTGGATCCCCGAGGCAGCCTCTTCCCTCCTGGGTTCCGCTGCCAAAAATCACTCTCAGCTCTGCCCCTTCCCTGCAGCCCTCCCGGACACACTGCAGCTGGAGGCAGCGCCCCACACCCTGTGCCCGGGGCTCCCCGCCAGGCTGCGCTGCTCGGCCGCGCGCGTGCACCCCGTCACCGGGCTGGTCCTCACCTGGTACCGGGGGCACCAGGCTCTGGAGAACACAGGCTTCGATGCCTCGGAGACCGACGAGGAGCTGTATGACATTGTGTCCACCCTGTCGGTGGATGGGACAGAGGTGGCAGAAGGGGTGGAGTTCAGGTGCGAGGTGACGCTGCGCGTTGGGCAGGAGACCTTCACCCGGGTGGCATCTGTGGTGGCGAGCGCTGGGGGTGAGTGCCAGGAGGGGCTGGGAACCATGGCCCGCATGTGTTCCATCTGCTGGAGCCAACCTCCACCGCCCTATGCTGCTCGGAACAGCTTTGCCAGAACAGGAGCAGCTCCCGCTTCTGCACCATTCCTGAATCTCCCACCCCCATCCCTGTCCCCGTCCCTGCTGCCGGTGCCCATTTGCTCCCACTTGCTGTGCTCGGAGTGGAGGGGGACGGGGCTGCAGAGAGGCCACCTGTGACTGATGCTGGCGTGTGTTCACAGCCACCTCCGTGGGGAGCCCCAGCACAGCTGGGCCCGTGACCACCGCAGCGCTGCCCCCAGGGCCGAGTGTCCCCACACATGATCCCACCACAGCGTGGGAGCCCGACGCTGGGACCACTCTGGAGCTGGCTGCTGCTACCGAACCCTCCTCCACGGAGCGCGCTGTGTCCCAGGACTTCGTCACAGGCAGTCCCACGGCTGCCGCCACGCTCCCTGGCTCTGGCACGATGGGCCCAGGGCCATCTGTGGCTTCAGTGCCCGCCTGCAGCCTGCGGATCTGGTCGCTGCCCCCCACGGGGACGCGGGGCAGGGCCCTGCGCATCGAGTGCCGCGCGCGGTGTGCCGGGAACGCCACGGTGCGCTGGCTGCGGACCCCCGCCGCCCTCTCTCAGTACCGGGAGGAGGTTGCGGGTGGCAGCTCCGTGCTGTGGCTGGACCACGCTGAGCCCTGGCACCAGGGCCACTACCAGTGTGTCCTGCTCGGTCAGGTAGTCAGCCTGGAGCTGACGGTTGTGGACGGTGAGTGGTGGTCTGCGGGCCCTTGTACCAGTGCCGCAGTTGGTGCTGGGGGGATTTGCTCATCCCTTGGGGTTTTCTTGCTGCCCTGGGCAGCTGCGGTTACAGCTCCCTGTGTCTGCAGGTCCGTTCAGCTCCAGCCCTGCCATCGCTGCGGGGGCAGCAGCCTCACTGCTGGGGCTCATCGTGACCGCTGTCGTGTCTCGTTGCCTGTGGAAACATTTCAGATCTCGGTGGGAGCTGTCCTAGGAGTGGGAGCAGCACACGGATGCCTCCAGCCCCCCAGCCGTGTCCCCGCTGTCCCCTTGTCCGCTGCTGGCCTCTCCCGGCCCCTGGCCGGCCAGAAGAAGCAGGAGCAGGAGCTGTGCCTGCAGCCGCCGCGGGCGATGAGCTTTGCCAGGGCGATAAGCAGCGGTGTCACAGGGACGGGGCCAGGGATGCTCCCGGGACTGGATCCCCGCGAGCACGCACCGGACACTGGGCTGGTCCGGCGCTCCCGGAACCTGCGATGGGCGGGAGCGCGACGGCCGCTCGTCTGCCACGACAGAGGGTACGAGGCAGCCCCCGGGGGAGCGTGGGCTCGGCGGGCGGGGGGGAACGGTGCTCCAATAAAGAGCTGTTTCTGTTCGAGCCCTGAGCAAGAGACCTTTGGGCCGGGACGGTCCCGGTCCTGGTCCCAGCCCCGCGGCCCCTCATCGGCCTCGGGTCACCTGCGGCGTCCGCCCGGTTGCCAAGGGCGGAGCACCCGCCCGGACTAGACATGGCGGCCGCGGCACCACTGACAGGGCAGCTCCCTTGCCCATACTCATGATGGCGACCGAAGCCGCGGCCTCGCCCAATGGCGGCACGTTCTCGTTGCCTTCCTGCCCGCTGATTGGCTGCCAGTGCGCAAGATGGCCGTACGGGGCCTTCCGGCGCGGGCGGAAGCGCGCTCCAAGATGGCGGCGTACGAGAAGCGGCGGGCGGCCGCCGCCCAGGGGCCGGCGGGGGGCAGCGGGCTGG
>VXAY01000239.1:32344-42861 GCA_013399855.1 Oxyruncus cristatus
GGCCGGGCCGGGCGGAGCTCGGCGCTGCTGCCGGGCGGTCCCGGGGCTCGGGCGGGGGCTGCCCCGCGCACCGCGTGCTCGCCGCTCTCCGTAACCGGGGGGGCGGCGGGGTCCGCTGGCGGTCCCTGCCCCGCGGGCTTGTTTTCTCCTTAGGAAAACCGAGGAATTCTATTCTCCGCAGCCGCTTCTCCGGTTTCTCGGCTTTAAACCCTAAAGGTGTTCCCGATAATCCGCGGTGCGGGGCGGAGGCTCCGCCAGC
This sequence comes from Oxyruncus cristatus, assembly GCA_013399855.1. Classification (NCBI taxonomy): domain Eukaryota; kingdom Metazoa; phylum Chordata; class Aves; order Passeriformes; family Cotingidae; genus Oxyruncus; species Oxyruncus cristatus. Next base: position 32,604 of record VXAY01000239.1, read on the forward strand.
CCCTCGGTGGGTGCTTAAAGCACATCCCGCAGGGAGGAGCCGGGTCTGCCCTGTGCTGGGGTTCCACCTTTCACGTTCTCAGATTTTGGAGGAATTCATGGCAAACTGAGCCGGTGGCCATGGTAAACCCAGCCGTGGTCTGCCCGCAGGACTCCGCAGCTTCTGGACGAGCCCTCGTGGAGGGGGTGCTGATGGAAGAGGCTCGGTTTGATCGCCAGGGGCGGGCTGCTGGTCCTGGCTGTTTTAGATTGCCAGGTACTTGTTTGTGGTATCAGGCTTATTTCACCGTAGTAGAACCAAAGACTGAAGGCAGAAGACTGGGAGGATTCTGGAAAAGCCCGGGGTATGATGGAAGCGTCTGCTTGAAGTATTTCCTTGCTGCAGAGTTGCATTTTAATTCTGCGGGGCAGAGCCTCCTGCTAAACCTCACAGTTAAAGTTCCATGAACTCCCCAGGAGCTGCCCAGGTCTGCTGCACCCCACTCCCTCCGTGGCTCTGTTGGCCTCCTGCCAGGGGACTGGCACCGGTGGGACGTGGAGGAGGCAGTTTCTATCCTTGGTCTGAAAAGCCCCAAGAAGGACGAGCTGCCCCGTCAGTTGTGTAACACCCGTGTCCTGCCCTGGGCTTGGTGTGTAACAGCGCTGGTGCCTCGAGGTAGCAGAGTGGGGGCTGAAAAGCGGGGATTTGACCTCGCAGCAGCGTTTAGGGTTGGGTTTTTTTATACGGGGCAGACCTGGTGGCAGCTCGCCCTGCGGACCAGCGGGTTGGAGCGTGGGTTGGTGCGTGCCTGGACTCTGTGCCTTCAGGAGGAGGGACCCCGACTTTGACCTGGCTGTGTGAAGCTTAAGGGCAGATTTTGTAGCTGTTAGTGAAAATGGCAAAAAGCGTCAGAGCCTCAACTGTCCCCTTCCCAAGCCAAGAAGCAAAGGTCAGGCCAGGCTGGAGCACATACCCTGTGGGACAGCGGGGCTCTGCTCAGGCTGGTCTGCGCAAGGGTGTCGGGGCTGTTTACACCCTGGGGGCTCCTCCCTCGCTGAGTGGAGAGGTTGTTTTCAGTTGGAAGGTGACTCTGGAGAACGTTATCTGCTCTCCTTGCTGTTCTGCTGGATCAGATACTGTGCTGTGCCTGGGAGGCGCCGGGGGAGGCTCCGGCTCAGCTCTGTGGGGAATGTCTGGCCTCTGGGAGCTGATTCCAGTCTGCAGCCTGGCGCTCTTTGGAAAATGTGTGAGCAGCCCCGATCGATTCCACTGGCTTGGTGCTGGCTGTGCTCCTGTGCCTTGGGCTCAGCAGGCGCTTTCCCCAGCCCAGAGAGCCCAGGACTGGCATTGCCTGCTCCGGCTTTCTGGTGGGAACAGGGGGAACATTAATCCCATGGGAATGCAGATTGTGCTCACTGTTGCTGCTACTTGCTCTGGAGTCTTTTAACCTGTCTGAACTGCACGAGGTACCCGCTAACTCAGAGCAAATAACCTTGCACAGCTTATTTTGTCAGAGTACAGTAATCACCTTGTAGCTGTAAACCCCTTGATCTTTACCAGCTACTGCTTTAATTCAGGCTGCAGTTGGAATGGACAGGCTTGTACAAGTGCTGTGGGCAGTTCCAGGGCTTGTCAGAACAAGGACTGTTTGATCCCAGGCCTGTGGTGTGAAAAGCCCCCCACGGCACACAGGTCATTGGTCCTGGGAGTGGAACCCAGGGTGTGAGAGAGCTGCTCACAGCTGATGGGGTATCAGCTGTCCTGTACATCTCTGGGGACCCCTGGACCTCCCACTTGTTTAAAATCAGTGTCAGCCTTCTCCCAAGAGTTGCATATGAGGGTCCTTTCTCTTTCAGGGATACTTAATCTTCAAGACTTTCAAAGCTTTAGTATGTAAAGCTTATTTTTCCTTAGAGAAACGTGGAATTGATTTGTTTAGAAGTCAGGCTTAGCTTACAAACTGACTTGTATTTTTCTTCAGTTCAAACAAACTTAGGTTTGTGACACTGATTTGTTTCTACTCTCACAAAAACAGTCCCAGAATTTCCTGTTAAAACATTTTCGGGCGTACAAAAAAAAAACCCTCTCCCAAACCCACCTCCTCTGTGCTCGTACGTCGTGGTGCATCAGCAGAGGGTTCTGCATGATCTGTAGGATCATGAAGTGCTTTTAACTGAGTAAATTAATTCCTGGAAGGCTCTCGGTGCGCGGGGCCGCCCATTAGTGCAGGAAGGACATGTCGAAAGCTGAGCTCCTTCTGAAACCTGGCTTAGGGTGAGTCACGGGGTGACCTCGACCTGGGCCTGATGGCTTTTCCCGAAGCAGGGCCACTGAGCCTCCCTTCCTGCCCGCCCTGGGAAGGGCTCCCAGCACCGTGGGTGCTGCCCTGCGAGTGCCCTGGAGCCCAAAGACATTTGGCAGCTTCGCTTCCCCCAGCACACAGACCGACCTTTGGACTGGCTGGTTGCAGCGCTGAACCCCCTGGCCTCTGGCTGCAGGGGCAGAGGGAAAAATGCCTGAATTCCAGCCTGCAGCTGCTGCCCGTGCCTCTGATCTGTTTATTGCTGGTTCAGTTCTTCAGGCTGGTCTTGCCTGAGATGAGAAGTCTGATTTCACTGTTTGTATGACAACAAACTTACGTGTCTCCCCGCCTGGCTCAGGACGTCTTGCAGGCTGCAAGACCTTCCTCCTCCCCCTAGAAAGTTGTTACCTCGGTATACCGTGCTTAGAAGTTCCTGCCAGGCACCTTGGTGAGCAGAGGGATGAAACAAGGGTGTGAGGAGGCAGAGGGTGGTGAGGGGCTGGTACGTGTGGCTGTGCACCGGCTCCTCCGGCCGCGGTGCAGCCAGGGGGGCCTGGGCCCCAGCCAGCTCCCAGTTATGGTCAGCCAGCCTCGGGGCTGTGCAGTGAGAGGGAATGGGCACCTTCCTCTCAGGGCAGGGGAGGCGGGGGCACAGGGAAGCACTTTTCCCATTTTAACCAGGCTGACTTGGCGGGGGGCTGTGCTCTGGCACTGCCACCCTCTCTGCAGCGGGACAAGTGTTGGGGTCCCACCACCTCGCTGCTGCCCCCGCCCCTCTCCAGCCTTTCGTGGTGACGTGACCTGTGCAGCACCTTGCCAGAGCACAGGCTGGGGACTGTGGAGGCTGCACAAGCCCTCACAGCAGAAATCTGGTGTTCCATCCTGAACTGCAAGCACCGGGGGCCGTGGAGCACTGCAGCCCCTGGTCTGCCTCGGAGGCATGGCCGTCCCTCGCAGTTGGGTGGGTGATGCCGTGGGTGTCCAACTTGGGCAGTGGCAAACACAGAGCGCTGTTTTGTCCGTGCTGGTTTTGCGGCGGAGCCGCAGGAGATCAGAAATTAAAGTTGAACAGCCCCGTCTTGAGCCAGGCAGAGTTCAGAGCGTGGAGGGAGGGGAGGGTAGAGTGCGCTGATCTGGAGATGATGTGCAGCCTCTTCTCAGTCGCTGAGGGTTATTTTTGCTTGTAGAAGGTGAATTCTTGCTTTGCACTAACACTTTGCACTAATACCTCTTCAACTCATAGCTGGTTTTATAAAGTCACCGCTGTCTCAAAAGAGACTGACTCAGGACAGCGTGGAGTTGTACTGCGAGGCGATTGGCAATCCCATCCCCGAGATCCAGTGGTGGTTTGAGGGGAACGATCCCAATGAGACCTATGCCCAGCTCTGGGATGGCGCACGGCAGGACCGTGTCAAAATCAACGCCACCTACAACCTGCACTCTACCAGTACCATCTACATCGCAAACCTCACGAGTGACGACTCGGGCATGTATGAGTGCCGGGCTAGCAACGACCCCGACCGCAACCACTTGTCGAAGAGCCCCAAAGTCAAGTGGATCCGTTCCCAGGCGAACGTTTTTGTCATCGAACGTGAGTGGCCACATCGAGGCCTTGGCACTTGCTCGGACACTGGTGTCTTGAGTCTCCTGCCATGCTCACCCCCGCACCCGTGTCCTGTGGCTCCCGAAAGCTCCNCCGCTGTAGAACCGAGAGACTCCCACCCTCTGTCGACTCCCCACCACCTGTGACTTGACCCGAAATGGCCCTGCTCAAAAAGGGTTGTGGCTTCCCAACCAATTCGCCCTCCGGCAATCCCGCGCCTTTTCCGGAGCCAGAGACCTGGAACCTGCCGCTTGTTCCCGAGCGCCTCCGAGCCCTGGTGCTGGCCGCAGAATTGAGCCTCGATTCTGCGGTCGACTCTGCCCTAACCACCACTGACCAGCGGCCCTTTCCTGCGGCTCCTACAGCTCCCGCTCCTCTCAGCAGCCCTGCTTTGAGCTCGCTTCCGTGCTGGTGGCCCAGGCTGTGGGGAACAAAACCTGCTTTGAGGTCTGAGATGCAACCGTTTTTGAAAATGGCCGTGTCTGCGTGACACTTGAGTGTGATGTCGTTGCTTTGTCCCGTGGGACGTGGCCAGGTTCCCTCTGGCAGAGCGGGCAGGCGAACGCCGGAGCGCGCGGACCGCTCTGAGCGATAGAAACCTGGGAGGGAGCTTAACATCCTGGTAAGGTCTCCCCGTGGATCCCAGAGTTAGGTGGGGCGTAGCTGCCTTCTCAGCAGAAATGTGCTAGGGCATGCAGAACTCCAGCAGAACCTTCTTCCAGCGGAATTTGGATTGGTGGACAAGCAAAAATGCCTGTCAGCCCTGGCAAAAACTCTTCCTTCCAAGGGATGGAGGTTGGGCGGAAGGGTAGGGACCGTAGTGCCACCAGGGCTGTGTAGGGTGCTGCTGATGGCAGCTGCCTTCTCGGACAGCCTCCTCCTACGAGTAGAAATGCCTGAGTCATCTTATGTTGCATAATTTACTGCTGCCTGGCACATGGAGGCCCAGGACCTTTTGGAGTCACGGCTCTGTGTTCTCCCTTGGAGTAATTCCGACTTAAACCCTTCGGGTTGCCTCATATGAAGCACTTACTGCTGCCACACGGTCTTGTCTGCTGCCCCTTGCAGCAGAGGGTCCTGACTGCCCTCTGTGTTACCTGGAGGTGTCTGAGGCCACTCAGGTAGTGGGAAGTGTTGACACGTGAGAGCTCTGGTGGCTCACAGCAGCAGCAGCGAGCCGTGCTCTGCCCTTCAGAGCGACCTTTTCCTTTGCTTATTGAGCGCTGGGCTCTGCCGGGGCTGCACCCACGGTAGCAAGAGTAGAGGCTCCGAGTGATGCGGGATGCAGCAGAGATCCTGCTTGTAGGGCAGCAGCTGCGGGGTCAGCGGTGCTGTCCCAGCTGCGCTCAGGCCCAGTCGCCCGGTGTTGGGGGCTGTCTGGTGCTGGCACTGGCACTGTCAGGTCCGGTAGGGAACTGTGTGTGAAGGTAAGTGGAAGCTGGGATAGACGAGGAGCTGCGGGGTTTGCGTTGCAGGTTCTTGGGCCCCACGTCAGCTCTGCAATACCCTTGTGTTAACTTAAACCCAGTTCTTTATGGATGCAGGTCCGGACATCAAGGCTTACGTCACTGAGGATTCTGGCAAGCTGGTCCTCACCTGTAACATGTCTGGGCCGTACTCCGCCATCAAGGGCCACAAGTGGATCCATGGGATCAAGGTCCTGCAGGAGGACGAGACCGACGGTGCTTTAACCAGCTACACGTGAGTGCCAGGGCAAGGTCACAACCTGAGCACGGGCGTGATTTTTTTCCCCCAGAGGCAGCTGGTGTTTGCTGTCAGCTGGACCCGGGTCTGAGAGCTTGTGGCCCTGCTGATCACAGGGCTTTGGGACTGCAGAGCACAGGATGAGCCAGACAGAGTTTTGTTAAGGCCCAACACTCTCCTTTATGGGGAGGGAGGGGAAGGGGGAGGGCAAAAGGGAGGAGGAAGGGATGGTTTTATGCCGCAAATATCCTCCTAGAGAAGTTCTGCTGCTCGTGTTTGTAAGCAGGTGTTCAGCTGGGCCGTGGCCTGTCAGGCACAGCATGCTGGGGCCGCTCAGCGCGCCAGAGCTGTTCCCCCCAGAGCTTTGAAGTGAGAGGCTCCATTCCCTCCTGGGGGCTTTATGTCCCTTTCCAGAGTCCAGCTGTTCTCACAGGAGCTGCAGCGAGCCGCGGTCCGTGCTCGGTGCGGGAGCACCGGCCTTGCTGTGGCAGTGCAGTGAGCTTTCCTTTCCCATTACAGTCAGGCCTGGCTGGCACTGACCCAGCAGCTGTGGAGGCATCGTGTCCCTTTGTGTGGCAGTGCCGACGTGCCTGTCTCCCCATAGCAACAGGGAGCTGAACAAGGATTAAAGTATTTATAACCCAGCCTCCCTCGCGTGACCTCAATTCCTCAGCTGAGTGGTTTTTGGAAGTGGGAAGCGCCGTGCACGGCAGAACTAACAAACAGCCTGTTGTCCCGGTGCAGCCACGGGACAAACTCTGTGGGCCCCTTCCCTCGAGTGGGTATTACTGAGCAGCAGAATGGGATGTTTGTTGCGGGGCTGCGTAATCCACTAAATCCCATTGCAGCGGCTTTACGGGAAGGAGAACGGGAGAGTTCTCCCTGTGCTGGGATTGATCCAGAGCAGCCCGGCCTGGATGATCTTTGCCACTGCTTTGCCCTGTGTTTCCGTGGGCTGGAGCAGTGATCCCTGGCCTGACTGACCCATGTCAGATGTGGTGCACATGAAAGCCTCTTCTGCCATCCTCGGTGTGTGGGGAGGGGAGAGGGGAGAGCTGGGTTGCTGTGGGTACCTGGTGCAGCATAAATACTCTGCTGGAATGGGAGAAATTTGCTGTAGAGGAGGTTGCTGATGCTGATGGGTGTCTGACTGCATGGCTCTGGAGGCCGGTGTCTGTGGGTAAGTCAGATGTGCTGGCTGCTTACCTGAATCCTGTTTTTGGTAGAATCGAGGGGGAGAAGGAGGAGCACTCTGGCATGTATGAGTGTGTCTACAAAACGGACCCGGAGATAAGAGGACAAGTGAATATTTCAGGTAACTTCGTGTGTTTGCTTCTGGGTCTGAGGAGGGGCACGGGGGAGCTGTGATCTCCTGAAACGCTTTGCTGTGGTGTCACTTCAGCTTCTTGAGAGGCTGCTCCCAGCCCTTTCCTGGCTGCAGGGCTCTGCCAGCTGCCAGCACCGTGTTGTCAGGCAGTTCAGTGTCTGCAGGGTCAGCTCTTAGATCCTGCGTTCCTGTGGGCCTGTTCCCACAGGAAAACTGGGAGAAGGATAATGCCTGGTGGACAAATCTGCCTTGAGCCTTTCTTGAAGCAGCTTGATTCGCTTTCCCCTCTGAAAATGCCAAAGTAGAGAGAGGAGCAGCCTTACTGAGGTCAAGCTTTGGTCTAAGTGCCTGATTCTGGTGAGGTGGCGTTGCAGAGAGCACAAATCTGTGCGATTTCCGTAAGGAGGTGTCTGAATTCCTTGTTCTCTTGTAGTTGCCCCCCAGGTGGCGGCGTACAAGAAGTCTGAGCACGGCAACGAGGGGGACACAGGCGTGCTGATCTGCAAGAACCCCTCTTTCCCCCCTGTCACCACTTGGTCCTGGTACAAGAACGGTCAAGGGGTGGTAAGTGCTGTGGTTTGCTCCTTCTCCCCTTCTGCCCAGCGCAGAGGTGGTGGGGAGGGGGCCTTGTGCCATCAGAACTGGGTCTTTTCAAAGCTCAGTGCCCCGGGAAGGAGGATTTCTGGCAGGGGTCGGACCGCGCACGGTCAGTCAGCGCTGCCCTCAGAGCTCTCTTAATTCCTCCTCCTCCTCCTCCTCCTTCTCCCCCAGGACCTGAAGAACGCCTCGGGGCGATACATCATCAAGTCCAGCGGCAACAAGACGGAGCTGCGCATTCTTAAGCTGAACATCGAGGAGGACACGGGCGACTATCGCTGCAATGCCACCAACTCCTACGGCTCCGGGGACGCCACGGTGAACCTGCGCGTCCGCAGCCGCCTGGCAGCGCTCTGGCCTTTCCTGGGCATTGTGGCAGAGGTCCTTGTTCTTGTCACCATCATCTTCATCTATGAGAAGAGGAGGAAGCCGGATGAGGTTCTTGATGGTAAGAGGTGCCTGGGTTTAAGCCTGCCCCGGGGGAGGGGAGGTAACTCGTTGGGTGTCGAGGTTGGGCTCGTAGGGAACTCTGAGGCCCCCCTGTCAGCGGGGGTTGATTTGAGGGTGGGTGCCTGGGGCGCTTATGAGCTGTACCGTGCCACTTCAGGCATGAAACTGCTCCTAACTGCGCCGTTTCTGACAGTCCTGTAGTGAGGTGGAGCAGGAGAGGATTCGGGGCAGGTCAGCCTGACCCTTTGCCTCACCAGTACCTCTTTGCTCAAGTATTTCCTGTGTCTGCAGGGCTGGGTTTGCCTTGGCAGCTCCCAGTCTGGAGAGGCTGGTTTGTAAATGAGCAGTGTAGGGGTTTTGTGGTGCTGTAAAACTGTGGGACTGTAAGTAGTTTAGCAAGACCCGGCTTAGCTTGACCCGTGTCCAGCTCAGAATGTTTTTGGGTCATCAGATCAACACATCCTGGATCTCAAAGCCCGGTACTATCTTTAATCTTTTCTGGAAGCACCAGCTCCTCCCTTTCCTTATCGGTGAGGATCTGCATTGTGTCAGCTGGGTCAACCCTTATCTGATCCCGTTAACAATGCAGTGTGAATGCTCTGTATCCTTCCTGCCCCGGATACTGCTGGGCCCCTCGGCCCCCTGAGGAGAGGTGCAGCAGAGGGGCTAAAGCCTAATATCCAGTCTTCTGACTGCAGGGCTTGGAGCTGGAATTCCACGAAAGGCAATTTTACCAGCAGATGTTGTTTTGCCCTCTTGACACCCCTGGCTGGAAGGCAGGTGTCCTCTTAAGGGTTGTTGTAGCTGCATCTTTCAAGTGGTTCTCCCCAAAAGTCGCTGTAGCTTTGCCCCTCCTTAGAGGAGGTGAGGCCTGTCTGACCCAGTTCCTCCCGGTACTGGCTGAGAACTGAACGCTCCTGTCACCTGGGTTGGGATGGGGACAGTCCAGCCTGTGTTTGGTGTGATGTTCTTGCTGGTGTTACCTGTCCACTCTTCCCTTCTCTGCTGCTGGGTGCCACCTCGCACGGTAAGTAGAAGGTAGTTCCAGCCGTGTGTCTGCCTCGGTCCTCTCACCAGCTGTGAGCAGATCCTGGTGCCCAGGGCAGTCCCAGTGCCTGGAGTGTGGGGCTTGGGGTCACTCGAGGGGAGCCAGGGCTGTAGGAGAGGCAACGGGGAGCAGAAGAGATGTCTGGGAGCCTCCTGTTGGGAGGTGGCAGATGGCAGGGAGCTGGTGAAAGGCCGCAGGGCTTGGCACGTGTTGGCAGAGGCGTTTCCTGAGCTGTGCTGCTCAGCGTAGCCAGAACGTGGTGGTGTGCAGTGTTTGTTTTGATATCGCAACATGTGGGAAGGGGGAAAGGGCTTCCTGCTGCTGCTTAAAGCCCCTGTTCCTGAAACATCCTGTTTGGCTTCCCCTTCACCTGCTGTGAGTGTGCTCAGATTTGGGAGCCGTCCCAAGTCGTGGAGCTGTGGGGGCGGGTGCAGATGGGTCAGGGCGGCGCTGCCATCTCACCAGAGGAGCTGCTGGGGCTCTTCCCCATTTTTAAGTGGTGGTGGTGGGAGGGGCTGCCTGGAACATAGTCCCCACTGCTTTAAGAGGAGGCAGAGGTCACTTTGTAACATGCTCTTCCCTGACGCTGTTTGTTCTTTCCTTCCGTGCTGTCCCGAATGTGAAGATGATGATGGAGGCTCTGCACCGCTGTGAGTACCTTCCCTCTTCCCGTTTAGCCAGATTTGCACTGGCAGGTCTCATCCAGCCAGGGAATCCGCTCTGAGGATGAAAACTGGCTGGTGTGGGATAACACTCCTCAGTGTGCTGGGTGGTCTTTTAATGGTGTGTAAACCACCCGTGCCTGGCACTGCTCTGGGAACCGACCCCCTGCTTGAGCTGCACCGTCTTGTTTGGACCTGAATTGCGTCAGTGGGCCGGGGAGGGGGACTTTCTGCTCTCCCTTTCCTCACGTCCTTTCTTCCTTCCCAGGAAGAGCAATGCCACGAACCACAAGGACAAGAACGTCCGCCAGAGGAATGCAAACTGAGAGTGGGGCCAGGTGAGTGCCAGGCCTGAGGGCAGAGCCACACCTGGGAGCCAGAGCTGTGGTGTCTGTGACTGCAGAGGGTCTCTGGGAGAAGCCGAAGCATCTGTGGAACCAGAGGCTCTTCTGGCCCAGCACGGGCCCCACCAGCTCCCTCTAGCACTGTGCAGCCGGGTTATCTAACTGGCTTTTCTTTCTCTCCTGCCAGGTGACGTGTAGATGGAAGGACTCGTCTGGAAAATTTTTGGTTTCTTCTAAATTTT
>VXAY01000239.1:56679-71741 GCA_013399855.1 Oxyruncus cristatus
TGGGGGGGCGCCCGCCCCGGCCCCCGCGGGCCCCCGGGCCCCCAGCGGGGCTGCGGGGCCAGGCACCCTCGCGGGGGGCTCCAGCCCACCCGTCCCCCTCGGGCCCGGGGCTCACCCCGCCGCCCACCCTGCCGCAGGACTCGGCGGCGGCCCGCAAGGATTCAGCGGCCAGCACGCCCGACACGGACCCAGCCAAGTCCAGGCTGTCTTCCAACTTGTGACCTCCGCGCCAGGCACAGGGACGCGTGTGCCGGAGGGGCTGCGCAGGGAGTCCCACCTCGCCTCGTGTCCACCCTGTGCCGCGGGGTGAGGGCCATGGCCACCCCACCGGCTGCCACCCCCCGCCGTGGTGCCAGCTCCCCTCCCCGGCTCCCTCCTGCCACCCGCTGCAGAGCGGGGCAGCTGCCGAGGGTGGGCACGGGGCTGTTGCACCCTGCCACGCCGCGGGGTCACCGGGCTGAGCCCCCGGCTGCGTCATCTCCGACCAAAGTCTGGCCCTGTCTCCCGCTCCCCGCAGCGAAGCCCCGCTGCCCCCTGGCCTCCCTGGCTGCCCATAGAAGCCACAGCTGCATCCTCGCCATGACCAACTCTGTGTATGATATCTATGACCTGAACACATCCCTGTGTGTCTGACCCACAGGACACCTCCCGGGGCTGTTGGCACAGCCCTGGCGCCGCGTGTGTCCCTGCGCCCCTCCCACAGACCCAAGGCGAGGGGTGATGGTCCAGGACTGGAGGTAAGTTGCAGGGGGTCTGAGGGATGGTCGCCCCGAGGCTTGTAAGCACCCACACACTGTCCCCCGCCCCGGGGCTGGGAGTGAACGCGGCCCCATGTCCTCGTAGGCAGTGCTAGGACGGAGGCAGACGCTGGAGTCCGACCCCAGAGTCCTGGGGCTGGGGAAGGCACCCGCTGTGTGTACGAGGTGTGTGTGTGTCTGTGCACGTGTGTGTGTGTGTGTGTGCAGGTGTGCGTGCAGGTGTGTGTACACGTGTGTGTGCACGTGTGCCTCGCTGCCTCGCACTCTGGAGCCTCCCACATTGAATGTACCGCGAGCGTGGGGCCCGTGCCAGCCCAGCGCCCTGCGGCCGAGCAGCCGGAGGGACAGGGCCCCACTCCGAGCGTCCACCTTCCCACCCAGCCCATCCTGTGCAATAAACGTCAGCAGCTGACAGAGCTACGCACGACTCCGGCTCTGCTTCTTCGCCACCGTCCCTCCCCGCCGCGGCTCCGGCTGCTCCCGCTCCTTGTCCCTGGCCCTGGGAGCCCGAGCACTGGGCACAGCCCCAGCGTGGGCTGCGGGATGCAGCTCTGTCCTTTGAAGAGCTGACTCCCCGCCAGAAAAGCGGCAAGGTGAAAAGCCTCCTCCCAGCAGCTTTCCCCTTGCTCCAGCAGCAGCCAGAAAGAAGCTGGGAGCAGGCTGGGACCAGGAGACCGTGGGCACAGGGCGCAGCCAAGAACTGGACCAAACACAGCTGCAGCTGCAAGATGCCAACCATCTCCCACACCACCCCAGTGAAGAGGAAGGCTGGGAGGTCCCAGGCTGGGGAGACGGGAGGCTCCTGGCTGGAAAAGCTGCAGTTGGACCCTGTGAAAGCCCCCCTCCCTCTGCAGCTACACTGGCAGAGTTCTGTGTTTCTGCTACAAAAGCATTTTCAGAATGTGATGCTCCTGTGAGCAACTGAAGGCCAATCAGTCAGCAGAACAGGACCAGGCTGGGGAGGCAGCAGCCCCACCTCCTCAGAGCCCAGGCGCCCTGCAGCCTTCGGGCAAAGATGCCAAGGAGCGCACAGGTCCCACGTCGTATTTCAAAAAACATTTTATTTACAGTATTGTACATGTTGACCCCTTAACTAGTGGTCTTCCCTGTCTGAGCCCCAGTGAGCAGCAGCAAAACCCCGCCCTGGAAATGGGAGTCAGGAGCCACAGGGGCTGTGCTACAGAGAGCGGGGACAGTACCCAGAGCCGGAGCAGGGCACGGAACAGCACCCAACACCCACCCCGCAGCCGAGAGCAGGGCCAGGGCTCCTGCTGTGTGCAGAGTGGCTGCCTGTCCCTCCAGGTCTGAGCTCCTTCCGTGGAGAAGGACAGCACCCCAGGACAAGCAACAGCACGGCAAAGGCTGGGGCTCACAGTGAAGTTTGAGGGGAGCCAGCCCTGTCTGCTGTTGGCCCTTTGGCCCCACCCCAGCTCAGGGCTGGGTGCCCTCTCTGGGTGCTGGGACACAGGCAGTGATGGCAAACAGTGCAGAGCCCGGCCCTCACCCGCTGCTCCTGCAGAGCCCCAGTTTGCCCCAGCACCTCGCTGTGGGGTAGGTCTCTTGCTGGGCTGGCAGCTGCACCCCCTTCCCCGCGAGATGGGGGACAGAGGAGCTTTGCAGACCCGTGCCCACTGCAGCCAGAGGTCCAGAGGTAGCCCAGGGCTCTGCAGGTAGCCATGGCTCAGCTGAAGAAATAGGTGGAATCCATCACTTGCTTCAGGTTGAATTCACCTGGGGGGAGCGAGGAAGAGGAGAGGTCAGAAAGCAGGGTAGGGATGGGCAAGGGGGAGAGGAGCAGCCGTGGGGTATGAATGATCTCAGCCCCATGACTGTGCTGCCCATGGAGCACTGGAGCGCTCTGCACAGAGGTCAGGCAGAGCCAGATGGCCTGGCAGACACAGGGCCGAGGGATTAGAAGGAGTTAAACTAATTGCCTTAATCCCATTGCATGTATATCATCTAGATCTTGGCAATTACCACGCTGAGTCCCTCAGTCCCATCTCCCAGCAAATGCTCATGGTTGGAAACAGATGGGAGCAGAACAAGAGCGGGATGGGATGAGCTGGGTCAGCCTAGGGGAAATTCCCAGGGGCTCAGTGGCAGGACGCTCACAGGGATGCTGCAGGGGAATATGTCCAGGCTCTGTCCCACGGCTCTGCAGTGCAGCACAGGAGGGAAAACCTGATCCTAGGGGACAGCTCTGGCTTTTTGTCTTTTTGGGGCCACTCCATCTCATTTCCCTTGTCTCCAAAGCACTCCTAAGCTCTGCAGTTCCTATCCCACGCTCCTACCTGTCCTGGGGACATTTGACAGCTGCTCCATCAGTTTCTTCTGCCAAGTGGCGATGGTCTCTGTGCTGGGGCTGAATGAACCAGAAGGAAGCAAATCACCACGCGAGCTCTGGGAGAAGGCACACCCTCCTCTGCTCCCCAGTGCAGCCCCTGACAACAGGATTCAGCTCTTCCAAAACAAACCAGGAGCGGGAGCGGGAGCAGGAGCCCAGCTCTGGCCTCAGCAGCCCTAAGGCTGCCAAAGCCTCCCTCAGTTCTGCAGCAAAAGGGTGCAGAGCCCTTGTTTTTCCACACTGAGGTTGAAGGCGATTTGGGTGTCAGGCAAGAAGGAAGGAGAAGTTCCAGCCAGAGCGACCCCCAGGCAGGTGACACAACCTGTCAGCACCCGGACACCACCTCTGGGAGAGGGAACTGGTGCAGGCAGGAAGGAGCGTGGTGGGGGGAAACCAACAGGCCAGGAATACCTGCAGTATTTCTCCAGCATGAACTCAGACAGATCCTGCAGGATCTTCTCGCTGTGCAGAGCCACGAACTGCTGCCGACAGATCTGAGCCAGGGAGACAGGGTGAGGCGCAGGTTAGGAGGCATTTTCCCTCCTTCCCCTCAAGTGACAGGTTAGAGTTGAAGGGCAGGGGAAGCAGCAGGAGTGGGAAGGAGGTGCTGCCAGACAAGGGTGCAGGATGTGGGACTGGGATGTGGGAAGCAGAGCCTGACCCCCACAGGCACAACAGCGCTCGCAGCACTGCAGAGGGAAGGGCCCAGGGCAAGGCAAGGGCACCAGCTCTGCCAGGGTTGTGTTCAGTGCCCATTTACACACACACATTCTGCCACACACACATTCCTTGCAGGATGGGAGGGGATGTGGCACCAGAAAATCAGCTGCAACTGCCAGCAAGCATCCTGGGCTCACTTCGCCTGGGTGAATCAATCAGCCTATGGAGCAAAGCCCAGGGGAGGCGAGGCCTGGCACGGGCCCAGAGCACAGATCAGCCAGATCTTGCTCCCAAGGGACCCTGGAGGACACTTTTACCCGGTTCATGATGTCCACGGTGAGTGCGTGAGTCCAGTAGCAATCGTGGACCGAGACGAAGGTCAGACCCTGCCTGGGAGGGGGCAAAGGTGCCATGAAGTGGTGCTGAGAGCCCCTCTGTGTGATGACCCCCACCCCATGTAGACCCTCTGGCTGGGGCAGGGAGCACAGGCCACACAAGGAGGGGGGAGTCCCTGCACGGCCCCCGCAGGTTTTCAGAGATCCCAGGATCTCCCCGTCCCACGGCCTCCTCTCACCCCTTCTCTGCCAGGAACCCCAAACTCCCACCCACCAGGGAACCCTTGGTCCCACACGGTGCCTTGCCCAGCGAGGCTCTCCCAGGAGAGTCCTGAGCCAGGGAAGAGCCAGGTGAGAGTCCAGTTGCCCACTCCTACCTGAGGCAGTGCAGAGCCGTGAGCATCATGTGCGTGGAGTCCAGGGAGTGGATGAAGTTGGGGGGGAAGGCGTTCTTCTGCTTCACGGTATCAGGCTTCCTGCAGCACAGAGTGGGACGTGGAGGAGCTGGGGCACTTCAGAGCCAAAGATGAGAGTGCCAGCACAGAGGCAGTGCCACCCCACCCTGGGGTTGACAGGGCTGCCCTGGAGGACCCCAGGGCCCTGCTCCTCTGCCCAGCTCTCTGCAGCTCAGGGGGATAACGGGAGCTCTGGCACTCCTTGAAAACTTCCTTGATGGGAAGGCCTTGTCCCCAAAGCACAGGCTGGGGTCAGCAGGGGCACAGGGCAGGCTGCGATTTCGTACTTACTGGCTGCTGTTGGGGGTTCTCACGCTCAAGTTCTGCATGCCACAACTCAGCTGTGAGTGGAAAGAGGGGACCAGTTATTACCCTGCACTGCCTGCAGCACGAGGGGATGGGCACTGCCCCACTACTCTTCTGGAGAGGACTCTGCCTTCTCAGGGTGTCCCAGCACCGCGGCAGCTGCCACTCCTCAGTGACACCTTGCCCAGCTCCCCTCCTGCGGATATTGGCAGGCATCCTGCACCCCTTCCCCGTGACAGCCCTCGCAGGGTGAATCAGCCTGAGAGGGGCTGCTGGAGGTGAGCAGCACGGGGACGAGCGGGGCCGGGGGGACGTGAGTCAGCGCAGCGGCGCGTGGGAGGCGACAGCAGTGAGACTGAGTCACGCGAGCCCTGAGGAGGCTCCTCGGAGCGGGGAACGGCCCATGCCCCAGCTGCCTGAGTGGGACAGAGCAGAAGAGCTTCCTCACCAGCCCACCCACACCCTCCAGGCTCTGCAGGGAGCGACGAGGCTGGAGGATGTGCCTGCACACACGGATCCTACCTGCTCTGCAGGCTCACCCACCGGTGATGCCAACCTGCCAGGCTCCATCCCGGCTGCCCCTCCCCTGCTCCCACCGTGGCCCAGGGAGGGCTGGATGAATCCTCACACCAGACACTCACTCACCACAGTGGACTTTAGGCGATAGTAGGGCTGCACGATGGGGAGCCCCAGCGGTGTGACCCACTCCACTGTCCGCCCCGACTGCGAGATGAGCTTGGCACTCTCTGTCAGCCAGTTCTTCAGAAGAGGTGGAGAAGTAGCTGGAGTTAGCGTGGAGCTGGGAGACCTCCATCCCCTCCCAGCATAGGCCACCCTGATTCCTACCACAGACTGGGACAGTCCAGTGCTTACTGGCAGGTTTAGCACAATCCCACACCTCTGGGCTGGGGAAGGAGGATCCTCTCTGGGCCAGGACCCAGGAGAACCCACAGAGCATCCCCCGGTCTGTGTAGAAGCGGACCAGGGAAGAAGAAAAAGTGGAGAAAGACAAGATGCAAGAGGCTTTTTACCTGGATATCTCGAGTTGCTGAGAACATCTCCTTGATGCTGTTGAACACCTGCCTCACCAGGTAGTGAGATGCTTCCCACAAGTATTCCTGCGCAGACCGGAGGCACAGCGACGGGTCAGGCAAAGGGACAGCAACAGACGCAGAGGAAAGCGCCAGGGCGCAGGGAAGGGGGGGGGCCACACCAGGCACGTCACCTCTGGGAAGTCATCGATCTCCTTGAGACGCTTCTCTATCTGCAGGCGGCCGCCGTAGCGCGTGACTCCGTACACCACCGTCATCACCGTCTGCTTCACCACCTTGCGGCTGATGAAGCCCTGCAGCACCTGGGCGATCTTCACCCCCCGCTCAGCATCCTTCTTCCGAAACTCCTCCACCTGAGGAGGAGAGTGCCTCCCAGGGGTCAGCCCCGCCGTGAGCCGTGCCGGCTTGAGCCCCCCGCGCGAGACCCTCCCCAGCCGTGCGCCCATCAGGAGTTCCCCGCAGCCCGTTTTCACCGCCCTGGGTAACGCAAGTCGCCCGCCGAGGGGAGCGACCCTGTGCGCCAAGAGGAGGAGGCAGGTCCAAAAGGACTCCCCCCGCGCCCCTGCTGGGCCTCACCTGCTGGGCCACCGCGCTGTAGACATCCTGGGGGACACTGCAGGGCACCAGGTTGACGGAGACAGCACCGATGAGGTCCCGGCCGAGCGCTGCGTAGTGCTGCAGCCCGTTGCAGGAGCCGTCCTGCACGTGGGAAGAGCAGGGGGGAAACAAGGAGTTCGCATGTGGACAGAGCTCATCCGCTGTTGCTCCATGCACAGGTACCCTGAGCTCAAGGTGGTCATTATTTCCCCCCTCTTCAGACAGGTTTGCAGCTGATCTCCCAGCAGTGGCCGAGGCCAAGCCAGTTTCCCTTTTCCTTCTGGCCAGTTGTCCTGCCCAGGTCCATCCCTAACTACTGTGGCCTCTGAGGTTTAAAACCAGAAACCTCTTGTCACGCTGCCCTCTCTCTCTATGGATTTTCAAAGACATCAGAGCTCTGTGGAAACGCCGAAAACCAGAAAATTGGGAAAACACAGAATATGCCTGGGATGCTAAAAGCAGCCCCAAGAGCCAGCAGCTAAAACAGCCTCAGCAGTGGGATCAGAGGCAGGAAGAGGCAGGCCAAGTCAAAGATCCCTCAGGAAGCCCCAGCTGGCTCCACTGTAGTGGAGCTCCCCAGCCAGCTGTACTCCCTCTGCTCTGTGGCAGATGAAAACCTCCTTCTGACAGAAACCAGCTCCCACCCAGACCTCCCAAAGCTGCAGTCAGATGCACAGCAAGCGTGTGCCACAGCAGCTGCCCTTGCAGCCCTCCTGATACACTGAGAGCAGCTTGGGCGAGACAGGCAGGACCTGAACGACAGCGTGGGAAGGTTCTGGTGCTCCCCAGACCACACCGGCAGCCACGTTTCTCGCAGGAGGTGTGCTGCTGTTCCTGCCCCCCTGGGCTCGGGCTCTCCCTGGTCACAGGGGGCCATGGCTGTCCCAGGACCACCCCTCAGGCAGGACCCCCTCCTCCCTGCACCCCCCTCCCTGCAGTGCAGCACGTCCTGACGGTTCCATTAACTGAGCGCTGATGACTCAGGCGGAACGAGACCGTGGTGCCCTCCAGAAGAAGTCCTTGCCGGAATTTCAATAGCTGCACCCTCCACACACCCCCTGCTGCTCTCTTGGTCCTTTGTTGCCATCAAAATATCAGTCCCGACTGTCTCACGCGTATTCCAGACCACTGCTCCTGACAGAACAAGTGCTGTTCCCCCCACTCAGTCAGAGCCACCCCATCTCCTCACGAAAGGACCCTCCCCACACCAGGACCACAATCAGCCACGGTCCCCGTGCAGACAGGAAGGACAGGTGCCTCCAGACAGGAAGGTGTTGCCATGCTGGGCCAACTACCAGTCCTGACCCTGTGGCTGGAGAAGGTGAGACTGGCTTGGCTCTCACCCTGCAGCAGCTGCCAGCATTCTCCCAGCCAGGCTCTGCTTGAGCCAAGGGATGGCTCCTTCCTGCCTGTCCCGTTCTCCTGCCCTGCTGGGCCTCACATGGGCCATGCAGATCAGCTGGGCTCCTACCTGGTGAACTGGGAAGTGGGAGATGTAGGCTGCTGGATCTGGGGACCTCGAGGCTTTGGCGATTTCCATACAGCACGCCAAGGCTTGCCAGGGCTCATCAGTGTTCATCCACCACTTCCTGCCCTGGGAATGGGAAAGCACAGGCTGGTAGAAATCACAGCATAGGCAGAACACCCTGTGCTCCCGTGATACACTAGGCACAGCTTCTCCTCCCATCATTCCTCCAACTTCCCTAGTATTTCATCATGTATTCAAATAGAAATGTGCCATTTAGGAAACTCTGCATTGCTTTGATTGCCTTTTTCCTCACAGAAGTGGATCTTTCGAAATCGATCTGATTCCCATATTTTACTTTCCAGAAGCTCCCACGTACCGTGAGCGGGTGGTCAGCCGAGTCCAGGATCTCCTCCATGATCTCGTTGGCGTACTCCAGCCGCTCCTGCAGGGCGTTCTTCTTCTTCAGCCCCGTCAGGTTGATGAGGTGGATCTTCAGCCAGTTGAGGCCCCTGGGCCCCAGCGGCCTCCCCTCTGCAAACAGCAGGATGGCCCGGGTGACGTCGTTCCCCAGGTGGTTGAAATACGGCGGGCACGGGTAAGTCCTGCCGCGGAAATCCATGTTGTGAGGGAACCAGAAGACCTTGTCCCTGACGTGGTTGGCGATGGACAGCTTGTAGAGCGCGTCCATGCGCAGGCTGTGCATCTCCGCGGCCTTCTTCTTGCACAGCAACACCTCGCGCTTGAGGGACTTGCTCCAGGTCGAGGGGTGGCCGGGAGCGGCGGGAGGCGTGGGGGCCTCGGAGAGGGGCGGGGGGATGTCCAGCTCCTCGTTGCCTTTGTCGTTGAAGATGGAGATGATTATATCCAGCACCGGCTGGTTGATCTTCCAGGCGCAGTTGCCCAGCTGGGTCAGGGCATCCAGCACGGGGTGGAGGTTCACGGGCGGGCACTGCTCCAGCAGCAGCTGGTGCTGGACGGCCCCATCCACGAAGCGCATCAGCTTGGTGTCGTTCACCACGTAGGCACCGAAATGGGGGGAGGTCCAGGGCACTGGGGGACACAGCATGGGGATGGCAGAGGAGTGGAAGGTCAGCGTGGTCTCTGCAGCATCCGTCACAATCTGGGAGAAGATCGGATGGGGCTTTATCAGCCCAACCTGGAGAGGAGAATCAGAGAGGGGAAGGTCAGCAGCAGAGGATTAGGGCTGGGGTCTGGAAGAGCCTGTGGTCAGTCAGCCATCCTGTAAGGATCACACCAAGTAAGGAGAGTGTCTGCACAGAACCAGGGGCTCCTCAAAGAGCCCCTGAGCAGGAATGGCAGCAGGGAGGGAAAAGGGACCATGCAAGGCTCTGGTTTTGAGGAAGGGGTGACCTGCACAGTTCCAGAGGCCCCAGGACAAGGCTCACCTGCCACATGTGGTGGTAGGAGTAGATGTGGTAGAGGACAGGGATAGACTTGGACTCCAGACGAGGATTGAGGAGGTTCCTGGGCACTGTGATGGCCTTCACCAGGAGCTCCAGCATGTGCATGCCCAGGCGCATGAGGATCACGTACGGCCAGCTGCAGTCCTTCAAGTTCAGGGAGGAACCTAAGCCTGCTTCTGCCACCAGCTTCTCCCAGTACTCCCGTGGCAAGTACTGGTCAGGCTAGGAGGTGGAAGGAGAAAATGCGGGTCAGCTGGTGGGGCCAGACACGCTGTTCCCAAGGGATTTGCTGGATGGGATCTATCATGGCTCTGAGAAGGTCCCTCCTGTCTCTGTGCCCTTGTGAGGTCCTCCCTGACAGGGGTATTTGGGGAAGGATGGCTGAGGAGGCTGGGGCAAGCCCAGCAGTGAGAACCAGGACAGCAGTGCTGCAAAGCCCTTCCTCTCACCACATCCCTGCGCTGACACCCTGCCCCTCCCTCCCAGATTGCAGACCTGCCTGTCCCCGCCCACAAGCCACGTAGCTCTGGAAACGACCTGCTCACCCAGCCCTTGAGGTGCCCAAGGCAGTGGCCTGGGCCCCTTTCTGCCTTCCCATCCCCTCCTGCCATGCAAAGTGCACCCTGCTCAAGCCCAGAGCTCTCCTGCACAGGCCACCTGGCTCCAAGGGCTCCTACCTGGCTGTCCTTTGCCAGCAGATGGATGTAGTCCTCATAGACACCCTGCAACTTCTCCAGCTGGCGGCTGCGCAGCTTCCTATGGGTGATGTACCTGCTGTAGACCTTGGAGCTCAGCTCCCTGGCCAGGACAGCCAGGGACTCTCCTTGTGGAGAGACTGTGTTGAGGACCTGGGAAAAGGGAAGACAAAGAGGGTCTTAGGAAGGAGAAACAGAGAGACAGAGCAGAGAGACAGGGCAGGATTTAAAGCTGCTTTGAGAGGAGCGCAGGAAGATCCTGATTCCCGAAACGCTGAGCAGACAGCGAGGAAGAAAACATGACCAGGGCAGAGCAGGGGCTTCTCTGGCTGCTCCACACAGGGAACAGACAGCCTACACCTAACAACCTGAGAAAACTCTCAGGAAGTTCGAATTTTGCTGGACATTAGCGCTCTGTGACAGCCCCCATGGCCGATATTCCAGCCCTGCTCCCATGGGGCAGGGCAGGTTCCTACCTCCAGCATGATGCCCACGTACTCCTCATCCGGCAGCAGGCACATGTAGGGGTAGAGGATGTTGTACTTGGACAGCGTCCTGGCCTTGGCCATGCTGTGCTTGGACTTCTGCAGGGCCTGGAGGATGGCGTCGTGCCACTGGGAGCGGAGGGTGCCCAGCAGCTCACGCTGCACGGAAAAAGAAGTAAGAGAGCTGGTCAGCTGAGCACCTCTTCAGCCCACGGACCCCCACGTCCCTCCCACAGGTCCCAAGGGCTGCAGTGCCCCCCTGCCCCCAGACCTCTCGAGCTTTACCGCTTTGACAGCCTGCGGGGTTGGGGGCTTGGCTGCCTCCACTGACTCGATGGTTATGGTGGTGTTCAACTCCATCTCCAGCTGCTGCCGGAAACGTTCCCGCAACTCCTCCACGGAGAAATCCAGCTTAGGGTATGACACCACCTCCTCCTGAAACAAGTGCAAGGCACTATGTCATGCTCATCCTCCCAGCTTCCCTCCAAGAGGCTTGTAGAACAAGTCCAGACGTCTCTGGCTGGTAAAACCCACAGGCTGCTCTGCTCCTGTGTCATGGCCAAGCATCTCCCCAAAGAGCCCTTCTGGCACATGGAGGTCACCAGCCCTTGGCTTTGCTGTTCCTCTGTAAGGCTGTTGGTAACATCACCCCTTTGATCTGTGTTGGCTACTGAGCAGGGACCACGCTAAAAATCCTTCCCTTATAGAGTCCCGAGCTGGACCTGAGGACACCCATGAAAACGACCTGGCCAGCTCCAACACCTCCCTGAGCTCTGTGGCTTACTTTGGAGTAGAAGTCCTGGAGCAGAGAAGACTTGCAGGTCTGGGGTTTGGGTGGAGGGGGCAGCTGGTAGTTAGGCAGGACAGTCCTGATGGCGCTCAGAACCTTCTCCTTCTCATCTTCCTCAAACAGGCACTTTTCGAAGAGCTCCTCCACGTGGAAGCCGTCGCTCTTCAGCTGCTCCAGGTATCTGAGGAGAGGCAGACGGGACAGGCTCGATCTTCCCCAGGGGCCTGAGCGTGTTGTGCAGGAGCTGCTGGGGCAGGATTTGCCTCAGCACAGCCTGTCCCACAAGGTCACCCGCCTCAGGTTACAGGGATCAGGTGTCCATCTCTCAGCCCGCACCACTGCGGAGCCCCGGCCTGGGCAGGGAGGCTGAGCTCCGGCTGCTGCGGGCCCGCACTGCCCACGGGCAGCCCCACGGCGTGTGCTGCACTGACACAACTCCCACACCAGGCAGGACGGGCACTGCCAGCCCCCTCAGAATCAGCTGACTGGAGACATTCACTTGGAGGCATCCGGAACTTGTCAGCCAGCCAAAGGACACAGAGGCCAGCGATACATCCCCAAGGTGTTTGTGCAGCACTAGCGGGTCAGCAGCTTTCTCCATCCTCTGGCGAGGAGCTGGCTGTGCAGCCAGCCCCAGGCAGTGCCCCTAGAGCCAGTCTGTGGGATCTCACAGGGCTCCTTCAGCTCCCTGCTTTGGCTGGACACTTTCCCACCTGCTGTGCTCCAAGAGATCCACCTGAATCTCCTGATCACGCGCCTCTGGAGAGCCCTGTGGGAACTGGCTATCTGGCTGAGCCTGCCAAGAAGGGGAAGCTGCACTGAAGTGCCACAAAAACAAACGGAGGAACCGAGCCATTACCACTGGGCAGCGACAGAGAGGTCAGTGGAAGCAAGATGCCCAGGATGGGTGGGGAACCAAGGAGTCCCTGACTGGAGAGGGGCTCTCCCAGCCCAGCTCTGGAGAGAGAAGCAGCTGTTCTCACCTCCACACCTCCTCTCCCTGCATGATCTCAGACAAACCCTCCAGCAGCTGGGGCTGGCAGGGAGGTTGCTGCAGGAGCTCTGCCCGCCCCGAAATGCGGCCATGAGAAAAGGGTCAGAGCGTCCAGGCGTGCACGCAGCAGGGGCAGCTCTTCCCGGCCCCGGCCCCAGCCCCGTGTGTCTCCCAGTTCTCCCAGCACAGGCTGTGGAGCTGCTGCCCCAGGGCTCAGCGGCACCTGAGGCAGGTGTTACCTCCAGATGGCTTCGGGGGACGACTGGTTCCGGCCCAGGCACTGCAGTGCTGCGGCGTAGGAGTCCAGGCTGGGCCGGAGGCCGACAGACTCCAGCATGGAAAAGAGCTGGTCGATGTGCTGCAGGCAGCCCTGCGGATGAGAAGGCAAGGGGGCTGCGGACACACCGACACCAGCGGCCCCAAAATCACAGCTTTGCACCCCTCTGCTCCTATTTAGATTTAGTCACCTCTACCCTGCCCCTTCCCCATTCCCTTCGTCCCCTCAAAGCCACCTCACGGGGATCCGTGGCCTCATGCCAGCTCCGCTCCTCTTGGCAGAAGCCAAGCGCTCCCTGAACATTTGCTGAAGGCAGGCGTGACAACCGCAGGTAAAACCATGACCAGCTCAAGGCTCTTCCTCCTGAGCCAGCCCTTCTCCCACCCAGAGCACCCGTGGCTCGGTACCTTCCTGGCCCAGCAGCGCATCACGATGTTGTAGGCACTGATGTCCAGCAGCTTCTGCTTCACTGGAGATTTGTGCCACAGCATGAGGATCCGCTCGGCCTGCTCCGGCTGGTGCAGGAACAGGAAGCACTCCAGGCTGGACTGGATGGTCTCCTGCAGGACCTTGTTCTGGCTGCTGTCCTTGTCCTTCAGCACCCTCCGAGGCTTCTCCAGCTTCACACCTTCCTTCACCGCCACCACCCTGGGCTTGCTGTGGGCGTAGAGGCTGTGGGGGCTGGTGGAGCTCTGGCTCCAGGCGGTGGCTGCTGCCACCTTTGGAGCTTTTGAGGTCTTCAGGCTCTTCGTGGGTTTTGCTTTGGGTTTGCCTTTGGCCTTTATCTGGGCCTCTGCCGTGGCCTCTGCCTTGGCCTTTGGCTTGGCTTCTGCCTTGGCCTTTGGCTTGGCCTCTGCCTTCGCCTTTGGCTTGGCCTTTGGCTTGACCTCTGCCTTGGCCTGGCTCCCCAGATCCAGCTGGGAGGCGGCCATGGATAATTTCCGCTCCAACTTCAGCTGCTGGATGCACGTCTCCTTGTGCAACGTCTCGACCCAGCTGTGGGGCCGGGTTGGGCAACCCCCTGCCCTGAGAACTGGCTGCTCCTGCGTGGGGCCAGGGGCCACGGTCTTCTGGTGCTTGTCATTGCCCAGCGGGGCCAGCTCCACCTTGTTGACTGTCACCTCCGGGGTGTTACTGCTTTGGAGCTGTTTTGCTCGAGCTTTGAGCACTGGAGAGAAATAGAGAGAGGTGATGGGAGGCAATACACGGCAGAAAGTTCTGTCCTGCCCGGGGCCTCACTCTGGGAGTGCCAGAAACGTGCTCAGGAA
Organism: Oxyruncus cristatus; assembly: GCA_013399855.1. Taxonomy (NCBI): domain Eukaryota; kingdom Metazoa; phylum Chordata; class Aves; order Passeriformes; family Cotingidae; genus Oxyruncus; species Oxyruncus cristatus. The sequence continues at coordinate 70,588 of VXAY01000239.1, forward strand.
AGAGTACCCACACAAGGACTTTATCCCCCCTTGGCCAGCCCCACTCCCAGACACAGATTCTGACCACTGTCCCTCTGGGATCCACCTGCAGGCTGGGGCCCACCCCAGCACCCCAGGAACCCACCCCAGCACCCCAAGAACCAAGCCGTGGCTGGTCTGACTGCTGCCTGCTCACGGCAGCTCTCCCAGCACTCACCTTCCAGCAGCTCTGTCCTTTCGCAGGTGCTGCTCCTGTTCGCCTTCTCCTTGGCGCTGGCAGATGAGTAGCTCCTGAGGACGCTCCACGGAACCCCTGCCGTGGAAAAACACGAAGGTGCAGGGGGTCAGAGGAGGCTTCACCCCTTAGAGTGCCCCCTGCGCCCCAGCCCGGCCCCACGGTCAGGCTCCAGCTGGGCACAGAGGTGACAGCGAGCGAGTGGCTTTTCTCAGCTCAGCTGCCCCAGCAGTAGCGCAAAAGGGGCGGGAGGGGCAGGAGGGACAGGGACGCCCCTCACCCCCTGGATCCGGACGCTCGGAGGGAACGTGACCCCAGGGACACCACAAACCCCAGGGTGAAGGGGGTGGCAGGCCCCCGGACCCCCAGCGCGAGCAGCGCTGCCCCACAGCTGGGACGGGACCCAGACACCCCCCGTTCCTGTCCTCTGGAGAGGAACAACGCCCCAGCACCTCCACGGCCGCGCCTCTACTCCTGGGGGCCTCACGGCGCAAAAACACCCTCTCAGCCCCCAGCTCTGTCCCAGCGGGGAGGGCCTGGGACGGGGCAGGAACGCCGCGTCCCGCAGCTGCGTCCCGGGGGATGCTCGGGACCCACGGCCCCCTCGGCCCGCCCGGGCCCCATGTTCCGTGCCCGCCCCTGCCCGAGACGCGGTGCCCGCGCTCACCGGGCCCCCTCAGCCCGCCCGGGCCCCGCAGCGCCGCCCGCAGCCGCAGCAGCGCCATCCCCGCGCCGCGCGCGCCGCCCCGCACCGCGCATGCACCGCGCGGCACGCCGGGAGCGCGAGTCCCGCCGCGCCGAACTACAGCTCCCATGGTGCACCGGGGCCTCCCCGCCGCCCCGCCCCGTTCGCCCCTTCCCTGCGCCCCCTGGCGGCCCTGGCGGCCCCGACGGGGCGGGACGGGACGGGAGCGGAACCGGGACGCGGGACACGGCGGGG
>VXAY01000239.1:93802-105630 GCA_013399855.1 Oxyruncus cristatus
GGTCCCGCCCGGCCCCGCCGCCGCGTCCCGGATCGCGGCGGTGCCGCTGCCCGGCCTCGGCATCCCGCACCCCGCGTGCCCCGGGAGTCCCTGTTCCCGGAGGCGGCACAGCCGGCTCGGGGCTGCGTGGCCCCCGGTGGGACGGGCCGGCAGCGGGGCCGGTCCGTGACCGGGGTGTGGAGTTCGTAGCTCGGAGCCTCCCGGTTCCGCCGCCGCTGCCAGCGGCTTTCGCCGTGCTTGGGTGGTGTTGGGGCTGTGGGGGAGGACGCCCCGGGGCCCCGGGGTCGGGGCTCCATCAGCCCTTCCCAGCGCCCGGAGCCGCGCGGTGCAGCTGGTGTCGCCTCTCCCGCATCGGAGCGGGAGTTTCCATCTTCCCTTCGCACGATGCCGAGCGTTCCGCGGGGAGCGGGGGCCGGGCGGTGTTGTAACGGGAAATTGGGCTTGGAAGGGCAGTCGAACAGACCGGTGTGGGATAACCCCCCGATGCCAGCCGCGTGCTGGCGCGGCTGGTGCTGCCCGAGGTGTCCAGGCGCTGGTTTCCGCAGCCCGAGGATTTGCTCCATCCACGGCTGCCCCGCGGATGCAGCCGGGCTGGGAGCCCCGTGTGCTTGTGGCTGAACCAAAATCGTATGCGGGGGGAGAGAGGGGGGAAAGGGGTAGAGGGTCTGGGGAGGGCTCCACTTTGGGGCAGGGTGAATCCCTGCCTTGGAGGGGAGCGACACTCCCCTGGCAGCACAGGACACGTCCCTGCCCCCATCTCTCCCTCCCTCTCTCCCTCCCTCCCATCTTTTGCCGTTTAACAAACCTCAAGCGCAGCTAATGAGAGCACGAACCCAAATAAGCGTCACAAGAGGCTGGTTTGCAGAGGCGGAAATTGCAAAGAAATCACTCACAAAAAAAAAAAAAAAGAAGAAAGAAAAAAATCTAACTGATTCTCTGGTGGGTCACGGAACAAACAGGCTTTTGAGTCAGAGCGATCCGGTGCCGTGGGGCTGGCCCAGACCCAAGGGCTGGGGCAAGTGCCCCATGCTCCAGCCACTGGCTCAGATGCTCCTTGCAGAGGCCGTGTGTGTGTCAGCCCCCCGTGCTGGGGAACGGTTTCATTCCTCCGTGGGGCCACTGGCACACGCTGGGGGATCCAGAGCGTGGTCGCCCACCGGCCCTGCTCTGCCTGCCCACCCCCAAGCTGGGGCTCCCTCTCTCTGGGGCCGGGCAGGAGTTGGGCAGAGATGTAGGCAGGGAGGAGATAAGCTGCAAGCACAAGTGAGATGCCCCAGCCTGCTGGCTGGGCATCTCCCAGAGCATCGCTGGCAGTGCTGGGATAACTGGTGCATCCCTGTGCTCCCAGTGCCGGTTTTGGACCCGCTGGCAGAAGCGGGCTGGCAGCAGCCCCAGGCATGGGCATGGAGCTGCCATGCCAGGCACGTGCCCGAGCTGCCTGCTCTGGGACAGCTCTTGTGCCACAGGAGTGATGGGAGCCGGAACAGAGTGTCCCTGGGTTCCCCAGCTCGTCCCAGGCACCGGAGCGATCTCTGTGCTTCTTGCCCAAGGTGGCCCAGCCACAGCTGGGATCTTGCTGCCCTTCACGGGAGTCCCAGCACAGCAGGGATCCCTTACCCTCTGCCCTCTCCACAGGTGGTATCTGCTGGTTGCAGCAGGGGAAGGAGGCCAAGTGCACCATGATCCTGAAGACAGGTGTGACATGGGAGGAATGCTGTGCCAACGGCAATGTGGACGTGGCCTGGTCTAACTACACCTATCCAGGCAACAAGATCAGCCTCCTGGGCTTCCTGGGGCTGGTGACGTGCCATCCCTGCAAAGGTGAGCGGGCTGGGGGATGAGGGGACGCTGTGGGGCTGAGCTCTGCCCACTGGGAATGCTCAGAGCCCGCAGCTCTAGGTGATGCAGCAGTGATGGGGCTGGGCTGCCCCTCCCCAGGCGGGGCTCTTCTGGGCAGTCCGGGACAGCACAGGGACCCCAGGGACTGCTGACCCCGTGCTCCTGCTGCTGCAGCTCCTGGACAGATGCTGCTGAGGGTCAGAGCTGGCGGGACAGCCTGCATCCCCTGGCTGCTCTCATTCTGTGTGTATTTTAGTTCTGTCCCAGAGGAGTAGGACGCGTGACCCGGGTCTTGGCCGGGCAGCCGAGTGCAGGGAGCGGAGCTGGGGCTGCCAGTTCCCAAGTTAACCTCGCTGCGCTGGGGCCTCCTGCCCCTGCCCTTACCACGGCTGCTCAGGGGGAAACTTCGTCAGGTTTTTCTGAGCAAAAAAGATCTATTTCTTCCCCTCCGCTCCCCCTCGCTCCTCCCAGCGCGTGTGTGAAACGGCTTTATGTAACGGGCAGTTCCAGAAGTGGAAACTCTCCAGCTGTGAGTTCCAGCCCCACCAGATGTTTTGGCGTGTGCCAGAGGCGCGGATCCCCCAGCACTTGCGTGGCTGTGTGAGAACACGCTCGAGGACCTGCTGCCCGCAGGAGACAGGAGTAGGGATCTGGAAGGTCATGTTGTTATTTGCTTAAAGGGGGAAAAGGTCCTTAACAGAACCGCTTCCTCTGGTTCCCTGCACTCCTTGGGCCCATCCTGGCGCAGCTTGGGGTTGCACTCCATGCCAGCCAAAAGCTGAGTGAGATTCTGGCCCTGGCCCCATCCCTGCTGGGCGGAGCTGGGAGCACCGGGACCCTCTCCATGGGCTCCCCCATGCCTGGGGCAGAGCGCAGTGGGCACAGGCAGCCCTCAGGACCAGGAATCTGCCCTCACCTCTGCAGGGAGACTGGGAGGCGTGGGGGCTGCCAGTGGCCACAGACTACAGTGGGGCTGAGGCTCCTGGGGTTTACTGGGGTCTGGGAGCAGGGAACTGCTGGAGAGCCTGGCCAGCACTTGCACCACAACCCCCCACCGTCAGCCAGCCCCTGCCTGTCCCGTCCAGATGGAGCTGGTGCTGCTCCTCACCAGGCTCCAGAGGCCTTGGAAGAGGGTGGATAAGAGGAGCTGTGCTCCCACTCCCCGGGCTTGAGGGCTGGAAGAGGTTACTCCAGGATAAAGTGGGCTGCAGCCGGGGCGGCCAAGCCCCACGGGGAGGTGCTGGCCAGGCCCTGGGGGCTCTGCAATGGGTCTCTGGGAGGGAAGTGAAATTCCTGGCTCCAGCTGCTGGGGACACGGTGTCCCCCCAAGGACCCATTGCAGGGGGGGGAGCCAGGCTATGGGGTCAGGGTCACGGGCAGATTCTCCAACCGCTCCCTCCCTTGCTGGGACTGTCTGGACAATCGGACCCTGCTCTGCTGGCAGCATCTCAGAGCGGAGGGTGATGAGGGTCCTGTTTCCTCTGGCAGCCCTGGGACACAGAGCTGTAACCCTCTGTCCTGGGGTCCTCATGTCTCAGGCTCTCCTTCCCTGGGACAGGCCCCAGCTGTGGAAATCAGGGAGCAATCCGGGAAACTGTTTCCCACCAGGGAATTTTCCCCAGGGACTGCCGGGCCAAGCAGACAGGGAATTTCCCCTTCCTCCTTCTCCTCCTCCTCGCTGTCTCCCAAGGTGGCCCATCTCCCACAGGGGAATCCCCCTCTGTGCCTCCCAAAGCTCCCAGCACACACCCTGTCTGCAGGGATCCTTCCTGCTGGGGGAGAATCCCCATCCTGGGAAGCCTTTTGGTCTTGCCCAGTGTGGGTGCTGATGGGTCCAAGCAGTGCCCATATCCTGGGGACCGCAGGGGCCAGTCCCTCTGGGGCGAGTGCTGTGTGTGCTTTGGGAGGCAGAGGGGGTCCAGCTGCCCCAGACAGAAGCCCTGTCCCTGCTGCTGACCCCTGTGCCTCTCCCTGCAGAGGCACCAGTGTCTGGGCCCCTGGGCACCAGGATGGGCCCCTGCTCAGAGCCAGTGGCCCCTCTCCATCCCTGCCGGCGTGGGCACGGCCCCAGGGCACTGGCGGGACCCCCTGAACCCGGCCCCCGTGCTGGCCGGGAGGTGACCCAGGGGGACAAAGCATCTGCCTGTCTGGGGACCGGCGCTGGCTGCTGCCTCCTGCTCTTGTGTTCCAGTCACAGAGTGAGACAGGGCCAGGCATTGTCTGCTGGGAGCGGCATTCCCAATTGCCCGGACAACTCGCGAAGCCCAGCTCTTTCTGGAGGAGCCGGGGCCTTGTGGAGATAGATTTTTCTCTTTTTTTTTTTTTTTTTTCCATTGCACAAGAGAAAGAAATGACTCCTTCCAGAGAATAAATAGATGGGAAGGAGTGAGCTGGTGCTGAGTGGAGCCGGGGCTCCGGCTGGGGTGAGCGCTGGATGACTGCGCAGAGCCACAGCCAACGACCTGCTCCTTGGCGGAGCTGAGCAGATCCAGATGCTGCCGGGGCAGCTCGGTGTCAGCACGTGTGCTGTGGCCCGGGGGGGGCATTCGGGACTGCGAGGGCCAGTGCTGGCCCCGTCCTACTCGGTGTCACACCGGGGCTGGGCAGGACGGGCCCTTCCCTGCTGGGGGACAGCCGGTGCCGCGCGTCCTCACGTGCTGCCGCTCTGTGTCCCCAGAGAGCTGTGAGGGGGTGGTGTGCGGCCCCGACAAGGTCTGCAAGATGAAACACGGGCGTCCCCAGTGTGCCTGTGCCCCAGACTGCTCCAGCCTGCCCCGCAAGCTGCAGGTCTGCGGTTCTGATGGCTACACCTACCGGGACGAGTGCGACCTGCTGACGGCCAAGTGCAGAGACCACCCCGACCTCGAAGTGATGTACCAGGGCAAATGCAAAAGTAGGTGCTGTTGAGCCCCCACCCCTCTGTGTCCTGTTCCTATTCTGTCCCGTCCTATCCCCTGTGGTCGAGGGAGGGAAGGTCCATCCCGGTGCAGGGTCTCACCTGCAGGACACGGGGCTTGGTGCCCATTAAGGGGACACTGGAGCTTGTTGGTGCGCTGGGCTTTGGCCTCACCGCGGGCTGAGCAGTAACAGTCCCTAAAATGTCACTTACAAACGTCAAGCCCCTTTTTTTCCTCTTTTGTAAAGGGCGCAGTGATCCTCCTGGCTCTGCCAAGAGCTGTCAGAAGGATTATGGTTATTTTTCCAGCCCTGCTCTCTGGAAGGCTTTGTCTGTCAAGCTCTGGGCTGAGCAGGGAAATGTGGGGCAAGAAATGGGAGTTCAGGAGCTGCAGATGCCAAATCTTCCTATCCAGCAGGGAAAGAAAGACAGGAAGCTGGAGGGGTGATGTGGGTGCACGAGTCCCCTGTGCCACCACCCCCCGGCAGAGCCCCGTGCAGGGCCTGATCCTGCTGCACAGGCTCCCTCCACCCCCACGCGCCCTTGCTCCAGCGCTGGGTCGGGTCCAGGGTGACCCTGCCCTTCCCTCTTGCCGGGGCCAGCACGGCGGCTGCCAGCCTGGCTGCAGCAGCTGCTGCTTCCCTGCCAAGGCACCTGCGTGCGGCCGCTGGCCCGGCCAGGTCCCGCTGCGCCAAACGGGCTCAGCCCCGCGCTCCACCGCTGCAGCTGGACCTCGGCTCCTCCCGTGCGTGCGGCGGAGCTCTGGCTGGGGCTGAGCCTGAGGGCTCGGGGCCACACGTGCTCCCTCACGCTCAGGATGTCAACCCCCGCCAGCCCCCGCCCTTGGGAGCGTCATCGATGGGGCAGGTTGGGACCGTTGGGCCCTTGGCTCCTCCGCGTCCCCCAGCAGCAGAAGTCGGGAGGCGGCTGGGTTCCCCCGGGATGGTGTCCGCCGTCCACCCGGGTTGGAGGAGCCGCGGGACGGGGTGGCCTTCCCCGGGTCACCCCAGCCCCGGCGCTTCCCTGCAGAGTCCTGCTCCAGCGTGGTGTGCCCCGGCACCCACACCTGCGTGGTGGACCAGACGGGCAGCGCCCACTGCGTGATGTGCCGGACGGCCCCCTGCCCTGAGCCCACCAGCCTGGACCGCGCCCTCTGCGGCAACAACAACGTCACCTACCCCTCGGCGTGCCACCTGCGGCGGGCCACCTGCCACCGCGGCCGCTCCATCGGCGTGCGCCACTACGGGAGCTGCTCAGGTGAGCGGGGCAGGGCGGAGCGGGGGGCAGCGCGCGCGGACCCCCGGCGCCTCGGCCGCCCCTCGCGCCCCCCTCACCACTTGTCTCTCGCTTCCAGCTACGGCCAAATTCTCCACAGAGACGGACAGCGTGGAAGAGAACTATGTGTGAATCCTCCCTCGGCCGAGTCGGAAGCCGGGAGACAGGGGCATTATGTGTATATTGTACAAACCATATACCTGATATTTATTAAGATAAAAAGATCCTTATTTATCCCCGTGTATGTTATGCAGTCGCAGGGGGCTCAGTTCCCACCCTGCCAGCCGGGGAGCAGGGGCAAGGGGCTCACGGCCAGAGAGATGCTGAGCTGCTCTGGGATGCTCTGGTGCCCACCTAGTGCCCGGCAGAGCTCCCCCCTGGCCAGTGCCCTTCCCTGCGGCCGGCATGGTGTGGAGGGGTGTCCGTGGCCCCCCCCCCCATGTGTCCTTGGCCAGCAGCCCTGGGCCTATTTATTTTTGGATTAATTCTCAGTACTCTGCTGACGTTTCTGGCTGGGACCTCGAGGTCTAGAGGGAATCTGTGCTTTTGCCTTCCCTGAGGGGCTCAGCCCCAGCTGCCAGCAGCAGGAAAGGCAGTGCACGCTGCATCAGATTGGAGAGAGATAGATATATATTTTTATATATATTAAAAAAAAAATATATGTATGTTATTGTCTCCTAAAGTTTCAGCATGTGTGTGTTCAAATGGGTTTCAGTTTAGGTCTTCCCAGGCCCATTCAGACCAGGCTCCCACCGTCTTCGGAGGGGAGGCCGGTGCCCAGAATGCTGGTGCAGTGGCAGCCCTATCTGGGGGGCACGATCATTCTCCCTGGCCCATCGAGCCTCCACCCAGAGCCCACCACCCAGGGCAGCTGCCCCAAGCCCTCCTCATCCCTCCCTGCCAGAACAGCTTCAGGTGGAGCCCGGGCTGCAGGGAGAGATGGCCCTGCCCACCCCTCCAAGGACCCCCACACCGCAGCGGCGGGGCCCCCTACCCCCTGCTCTGCCCACACCTGTATTTATTTTTATTCCTTCTCTCATTTCTTCTCTTGTCACCTGTGTAAATACCAGCTCAGCTCTGACACCAAAAAGCTCTTGACTTTATATAAATATCATTTATATATATTATATATATAGAAATACCTTATCTTCTATTTTTGTATGATCGGATTCTGACCCCCAAGGCAGACGCTTTGGGAACACCCACATTCCCTATTCTGTATCGTTGGGGCATTTTATGGCTGTGTGAGGGTTGGATTGTAATTATAAACCAGATTAAATGGTGCTGCGGGTCTGGTTTTGTTGGGCAGGCCCTGGGGCCGCAGGAGACGTTGTTGTTCCTGGGGCTGTGGTGGGGTCCGGGGATGTGGAGAGCCCCCAGCAGCGGTGAGGAGCCACATCCCATCTGCTCCCACTTGGCGCTGGGGTTTCCCAGCCCAGCCAAGGCCACTCAGCGCAGCGGGAGGGAAGGGGAGAGCAGGGAAGAGCAAAGCCGCGACGCAGATAAATCTGTTCCCAATCTCGGGCTGTGCCACGAGCGTTTGGTATTTCACAAAACAATTCCTGCCGGTAATTGGGTCCCGATGTGGGATGCTTCCCGGGCGGCAGCCCGTGGCTTGACGTGCTGAGCTCCACAGGAACTGCCGCTGGATCTCCCTCAGCTTCATCCCCTGTGCTGGGGGCCAGCACGGCACAGCCCCCCCTGCCCCCGCGCCCCGCCGAGCCCCTCAGAACCATGCCCAGCCCGGGAGCGCGTCGCAGAGAATCACGGAATCGTTTAGGTTGGAAAAGGCCGCTCAGATAACCCAGGACGCTCACGGGAGGGACTCTCTCCTGCAGCCCCTCCCTGCCCGCCCAGCTCAGCGATGTCCCCCCGCTCTCGGGGTTGGGCGTGCGGGAGTTCCCAAAGCGCTGCCCGTGCCCTTCTGGGTGCCAGCGCTGCCGCACCCGGTGGTGTGTGGCCTGGGCTCCTCCACGGCCCGCCCGCAGCGCTTCCTGCCCAAGGCAGCTCCCCGTCCTGCTGCCCCGCCGCAGGGTTTGGCCCCGGGAGCGGCTGGTGCGTGGCCCCGTGCCGAGCCCGCGGGCACGGGCTGCGGCAGCAACGGCAGCTCCTGTGATGAGCGGGAGATTTCGGCTTCCAAAACATGGCTGTGAGTCAGGCGCCGCCTTCCCACCAGTTTTTGGGTGGTCTGGGACAAGCTGGGACAGGCGCCGGCTCTCCAGGCTCCCTGGCAGCGTGCGGAAGCCCCGGGGCTGGCAGTCCTGTCCCGGCATTCCAGGGGGTCTCTGCCCTACACTGCCTCTGCCAGCACCCCGCTGGGATTCGGGGCTTCCTTGGATACTGGCAGCCTGGCAGGGGTCTGTCCTCTGCTGGGTGTCCCCAGGGCCACTGACGACCGCGGCTTGTGTCCCCCTGACCCCGTGCAAGGCCCTGCAGCAGCCACAGCGTGCCAGCAATTTGCAGATAAAACAAACAGCCAGAAGCAGGGAACGTCTGGGTCTGTCCTCGGAGGCGGCCGCGACGCCGGGGCAGAGCCACACGTGTCTCAGCTGGGACCCAGCAGCAGCTCAGCACATGTCCCCCGGCCACTGCGGGCACCCAACTCCCACGGGGGCGAGCGCCCGTCTGTGGGCGGGGGAGGTGGGTGAGGCTCCTGACGGATGGATCCCCGTGGGCTGGGAGCCCGCCTGACCCCGGGGGGTGTCTGTGGTTCCCCTGTTTGGGGGGTCCCGTAGAGCAGCGGGAAGGGTATGGTGTGGCGTGGGACGGGATGGAACAAGATGAGGCGGGATGGGGATGAGATGGGATGGGACGGGACGGGACAGGACGGGATGGGATGGGGAGCCCCACCCCTGGCGGGAAGGCAGCTGGGGTGGCAGCACCTGGATGCAGATCCTGGCTCCTCTGGGGTAGGGTCTGGTCCTGAGTGGGGGCCACGTTCCCCTCCTTCCTCCTGCACTCCCTGCTCCATCTGCCCATGTCCAGGACAAGTCGGGGGGACCAGAGCACAGAGGGAAGGGGACCGAGGGTTTATTGAAGAAGGAAAATGTTGCTGCTGCAAGAAGCTGCATGAGTTGCTGGGGCTTCTGCTACAGTCTAGGGGATGTTACACCCCTGACCAATGGGCAGAGGGGGGGTCCTGCCCTGACCTGGGTCAAGGAGCCCCAAGCATCAGCTCCCAGCCTCCACCAGAGCTGGAGGACACGGGCCTATTCTCCCCTCCTTGGAGACACCTCAGCCCCTCTCCCCACAGCCCGCCCCCAGGACCCCCTCCCAGCCACGTCAGGGCTTCGGCCTCCCCTTCTGATGGCGGGGCCCTCGCACGGTGCGATGCACCCAGGCAATGTAGTTGGAGATCTTGGTGTAGACGTCGGGGAACCGGCGGTCCCCACATCTCTCCCCAGAGAACGAGACGATGCCATAAACCTTTTCCTTGAAGATCAGGGGGCCCCCGGAGTCACCCTGCAAAATGAGGAGGTTGGAGGGAGCCTGGCGGGCGTCCCGGCGGGGGGCAGTGGGGGCCGGGGGCGCACTCACGGCGCAGACGCCCTGCAGGGTGGCGTCGCGGCTGGCCCCGCACAGCATGTTGGCCGAGACCTTGCCCCTCCACAGCGTCCGGCAGAGGCTCCGCTTCACGATGGTGGTGTTGGTCTCCATCAGCTCAGCGGGCCGGTCGCCGTAGTTGGAGGTGTCCCCCCAGCCCACCACGCAGCAGACGGTGCCGGGCTTCAGGTCGACGTGTGGCGAGGGCAGGCGGATCCGCCTCACGTACTCGTTCAGAGTGGCCGACCTGTTCAGCTGGGTGGGCGGACGGGGCACGGACGTCCTTGCTGCTGGGCAGAGCCCTCCGGCTACTCCCGCCTGGGACCCTCTCCACCCCATAGCCTGCCCGTCCCAGCTGAGCCGTCCTGCTGATCCCCACCCGCCCTGCCCAGTCCTTCTGCACTGGTCCGAGTCTGCTCCAGAGACCGGTTGCCCGGGAGTCACTGACCCGGGGAAGAGTCAGTGTGTCCCTGGTGCCTCCATCGCGCCCACGGCGCGGTCCGTCTTCTCCGGAGAAGCACTGACATCTAGTGTCGGCCCCGCGTGGGCACCCCACCTCCCTCCCGTGCCCCGGGCCGTGGGGCACCCCCCTGCCCGTGCCCCTGCGGCACGCCAGACTCACCCGGAGCAGGCGGATGTCGTTGTCCGCGGCGCGGGGGTTGTAGCGCGGGTGGGCGATGGACTCGACCACGCTGAAGACCTGCTGGGACGCCTCGGCCTCCCCCAGCCGGTTGGCGCCCAGCACCACACGCACCGAGGGGCTCCTCCTGCGGCCGGGGAGGGGGCGCTGAGCAGGTGCTGCCGAGGCCGGGGGCCAGCGGGGAGGGGGGGATGGCCAGGGGGGCTCGAGGGGGAGCGCAGCAGGGAGGGGGCAGCTCCAGGGCTGTGCAACCCCCTGGGATAGGGGTAACGGTTGGAAGGGGTCACACCGTGTTCAGGGGCGACCAGGCTCACCTGGGAATGAGGCAGTGGGCAGCTGTCATCACCCACTTGGGCCACACAAGAAAGCCCCCGCAGATGTGCTCCCCGTCCATCTGGATGGAGGCAACGAAGGGCCGGGAGTGGGGCGCTGCTGCCTTTCCCCCGATGATCCGGCTCCCCTGGGTGCCTGGTGGGTGCAGGTGATCACTGGCCTCCTCTGTGCCACAGGGTCTCCATCTCCCACCCTGGGGACCTCTACCCTGGTCCCAGCTCTCCCATTACCTGCTGGGGCCAGTGCTGGGACCAGGATGGAGCCTCCCAGGCCGAGGATGAAGAGCCCAGCCACGATCATGGTGGTGCAGAGCAGGCCACTGTCTCCGCTGCTGGGGCTGCTCGGGGTGGGGGTGCTTAAATCCCTCGGGGGGCTGAGCCTCGGGGTGCCAGCGGGCATCTCCCTCCTGCTTCCTCTCTCTGGGTGTTGCTGCTTTGTGCAATTCAGGGGTTGTTGGGGGGCCCTGGCACTGCCGTGCAGTTTCCCCCCAGAGTGGGAGAGGGAGAGCGGAGCAGCTTCCCAGTCCTGACTCCTCCTGTCACTTGAGCTAACTGGGATGAAACCTCTCTCTTGGCAGGGAGGTGGGAGCAGCAGGACCCCAGGACACCTCCCGGGACATGGTAGCGTCCCTGGGGCTGCTGTGGGTCACACAGGGACTGCGCTGTGCTCCCACCCAACGCCTCTTCTGGCTTCTCCAGAGCCCTGCTGGCTCTGGGATGATGTTGTGGGCAGGGGGGGCAGTTTCTTCCCCCTGTTCTGCATTGCCTTGGAGGGCAAAAAGGGGTGCAGGGGACGTGAGACACCAGGCTGGGGGGGCACGCTGCAGACCCAGGCTTGCTCCAGGGCCGGGTGCGGAGCTCTCACCCAGCAGATTTCCCAACGGAGGGTGGCTCGGGGCTTCCTGTGGCGGTTTGCCCATCGCGGCCGTTGGGTTGGGAAATGGGCGAGCGGCGAGGGGAGAGCAAAGAGGCGGCCGCGCCCGGGGTGGGGCAGGACTGAGGGGCTGCGTTCACAGGAGGGGGTTGCACGCTCAGAGGTGGGGGGCTGCATTCACGGAGAGGCTGCGAATGCAACCCCTCCAACCCGTCCCGCACCGGGCATTGCACGGTCGGGACCCGGCTCGGGACCCTCAGCGGCAGCCGCAGCCCCGGCGATGCCGGCGCGCCCCGAGGCCGGGCGATGGGCGGCGGCAGTGGCGGGGCGCGCCCGGCAGACGGAGCTGTGCGGGAGGGAGGCGGGAGCACCGGCGCGGTCCCGACATCCCTGCGCATCCCGCAGCCCCGCCGGGGATGCCGCCGCCCG
>VXAY01000239.1:106337-146537 GCA_013399855.1 Oxyruncus cristatus
GCTGCCAGCGGTGAGGGAAGCAGGGGGTGGGGAGGGCGTTTATTTTCGTGGTTTGAACCTGTTGTCGCCGCTGTGTGTGCGGTGGGGCGAGTGGGCGGCGGGAGCTGCGGACCCCTCCCTGCGCTGCGCCCCCGGCCCCTGCCCAGGGACCCGGCTGTGGCCAGGGCATCCTCGCGTGTCGGCTGCCACCAGAGGGGCCCGGACAGACGGATCACCCTCCCACCCGGCCTCAGTCTTTGTGTGCCGCGGTGGGGCCCTGCCCCGGTCGCTCGGGGCCGGGCGGGTGGGGGAAGGACGGAGCAGGCGGAAGCCATCGGGGTCTGGTGGCTCGGGGCTGTCCTGCCTGCGCGCTGGTTTTGCCCCTCAGGGATGCCAGCAGCTGGTGCCAGGAGGGCACGGGACTGGGCGGCTGCTCGAGGTGCCAGCGCTGGCCCTGCCTCCCCCCGGGCCTTTCCTTGCCCGTGGCTCTGGTCGCCACCAGGGAGAGCCAGGGGTTCCCCACACCTTCGGGGTTTGGCGCTGGGGGTTCCTGGGGCACCCGGCGGGCTCAGGGTCAGCCACCTTCCACTCCTCACGGGCACCTCAGCTGACGCTGATCTGTTTTCACCGCTGGCCACCGAGACGCCGGGTGCTCAACAGGTCCTGCTCGCCATCGTGTGCCTCCCGCCGGGGAGCCCTGAGAGGCCGTGGGGCACCGGTGAAGGGCAGGGTGAGGGGGGTGTCCTGGGGCCACGGTGGGCTCTGGTTGGCTTGGGGCTGGAACTGAGCGGGAGGAACCAGTGGAGGTCTGAGGGTGTTTTGGAGACTGGGGCGCAGCGACTGCGGGACTGGGAGGGGGCAGAGAGCTCCCCGTGCTGCTGGAAGGGACAGGGAGCTGGCCAAGGCAGGGCCTCAGCTTTGGGCAGCCCCACAGTGCCTCGGTCCCTGCAGGAAGGAGCCTTTTGAGGGAGGAAAAGGTGTGCGTGGTTTACCAGAAGGCAGCAGTGAGGGGAAGGGCAGAGCCCAGGGGTGCGACGCGCCCTGGGGAGAGGGTGAGGAGCTGCCAGACCAGGCTCGGGCTCTCCGGGGGCGGAGGCGTCAAAGGCTGGGGTTGAAGGGGGGGAAGGCACCGGGCAGGATGATGGCTCCTGCCCCTGGGCTCCACATGGTGCCCTTCACCCCGCTCTGGACCGACCCCCCCAGCAAGGGCTGAGGGAATCTGTGGAGGAGTGCGAGGCCTTTCCCCCACCAGCTCCATACGCTGGACCTGTCAGTGTCTTTCCTTGGAGCTAAACTCTTCAAGTGACCTGGGGCAGGGGGCACAGCCACAGAGCAGAACGGTGCAGCCCCTCCAGCCGCTCAACTCCAGAGCCTGGTTGTGGGGCTGGAGGTTTAGGAGAGTCCCAGGGCAGGTGGGGACACGGCGAGGTGCTGCCCTGCTGTCGGCCTGGCTCTGCGGCAGCCAACGGGGGCTGGGGCAGGCACTGCTGCCTTTGCCTTGGCTCCTGCTTCGCCTTGGCACCGGCAGAGGCTGGAAGAGGGTCCTGGCTGCCACAAGCCACTGGTGCCCAGGGAGGTTTGGCTGAAACCTTCCAGCTCTGGTAAAGGCTGTGCTGGTCCCGCTGGAGCTGTTCGTCCTCCTCTGCTCCCGCTGCCACCAGCGCTCTTGAGCAGCTGGAGATCCTGCGTCTCACATCTGGCTGCTCGGGGGGTTTGTCTCACTGGGTTGCCGCTCTCCCCTCGGCTCATGGGGCGTCCTTGGAGCGAGGGCTCTCCTGGTCCTGCCCTCACAGCCCTGATCGGAAGCCAACAGCTGCACCCAGGGGAAGGAGGGAGATTTCTGCCTGAGGAATAACCCATGAGCCCTTTGGGAAGGGACTCAGGACCCTGCTCTCTGCCAGAATCCTGGGAGAAGTGAAACCCAGGCTGGGCCCTGCTGCCTCCTGGCCAGGTGCAAGGAACCCGAAGGAGTCAGGTCCATCCTGTCCCTGTGTGCAGCTGACGGGGCATCGCTGTCACCCTTCCCAGCTCTCCCAGAGGAGGCCATAAAGCTCTACCACAGATGGCCCCACAACAGCACCCGGCCCTGCTCGGGGCTGGCAGATCATGGGTTTCAGAACTCAGCCACTGCTGTGAGATGGGGCCTCTCAGTTGGACCTGCACTGCTGGGAGGAACCGGAGCTTCCCAGGTTTCCTGGGAAGCCAGTGTTGGTGTTTGTGCTTCCCGGCCAGAAACAGCCCCTTTCCCCAGGCGGGGTGGTAGTTCACCTGTCCAGAGCTGTGCCCGGAGCTGTGCTGGGGCTCCAGCACCAGAGGTGCCAGAGGAAACCTGGAGAGGTGCCGTGTGCTGGAGCAGGGTTGAGTGGAGGCGCCAGGATTGGTGCTGGAGGCACAGCCCAGATTCCTGAGTCTCTTTACTCTATCCGGAGACAACCCAGACAGGAGCCACTGTCAGGGACAAGGATGAGCCTGGAGCAGGGAGAGGAGCCAGGTGGATCCTGCCCCAGACAGGCGTTTCCTGGTGGAGCACAGCTGGACAGGGGTTAAGCCCGGCCCCTGGGCTTGGCACCGAGGGCTGAGCTGCCCCCAGGTGCCAGGACTCACAGGGGTACCCCTGCCAGGATCCACTCACAGGGGTGTCCCTGACAGCTCTTTGGAGCCTCGTGTGTGCCCGAGTTCACGGCCTTGCTGCGGGAAAGCCGCGCCTGCCCCGTGTGAACGGGAACCCGGGCACGGCCGGTGGCAGGAGCCAAGCGCCGTGTCCCGGCCAGCACTGGGGCTGCCCATCCCAGCTGGCCAGTGCTCCCGGGTGTGGGGAGAGGCCGGCTCCACTCTCATTCATAAATCCTGGTGGGAGTTTCCTGGTGGAGCCCTGCTCCTCTAACTGGAAGGGAGCTGGAAACCCAAGTATTTGGAGGGTACTTGAACCATTGTTTGAAAGATCTGTAATTTTCCAATCAAACTCCCTCCCCAAGCCTCCGTTCATCAAATATTCATGGGATCCATTTTCTCCTGGCACTCCCAGCCCACGTCTCAGCCCGAAGAATCAATCAGGCAGCTCCACTTGCTCTAATGCATCTGCGTTTTCGGGAGCCCGGGGCTGCCATCTCCTCCCGCCGTCCCCCTCCCCTCCTCGGGCAGTGGCGATGGCTGGGGCTGTGCCGGAGCGTGGGGAAGGCACCGCTCACCCCGGGAAGGAATGGGATGGGTGCTGGGGTGACGCAGCTGCAGCGGGGGCAGGCAGCCACACCGTGGGGCAGGGCAGGAGCAGCCCCTGGGTACCAGGATCTGAGCAGGGTTCCGACCCTGTGCTGGGCACGCGGCTCCTCGGCCGCACGGATTCCTGGCTGTCCTCACCCGAGTCGCTGCCACTGATGTTTCTGCCTCCGTGGTCAATGCGTGGTGGCCCTCGGGTGGCTGCAGCCCCCCTCCCCTCCCCTCCGTGCCCTCCATCGGGGGCGTTCGATCACGGCCCGCTGCTAAATGGCTTCGTGACCGTGGCTTTGCAGCCTCCCCACGGCCGCGTCACTCCCGGCCCGGCCAAGGGGCCCGGCTCCTGGCATGGGGACAGTGCCATAAACCAGTGCTGGTCCCTCGATTGTTGCCACTGCCAGGGGCCCTGGGGCCTGCACTCCCACCTCCCCGGGGTCGCTACGGGGGCCCAGGCAGTGGTGCCCGTGCAGGGCGCCCTCCTGCCTTCCCCCAGCTCGGACCCGAGCGGGTGGGAAGGGAGCGGAGGTCAGGGGGGCGGAGAAGCAGCTTGAAATGGCTCTTCGCACATTTGGATGAGCTAATGGGAAAAAACAGAGGAAGGCAAATAAACATTATTGTTTCATGTCAGGCGGGAGGAGACAAAAGGTCACGGGCTTCCCTTGTGATGGTGGGAAATGGCAGCATCAGCAGGGCTGGAAAGAGCTGGAGAGCCAAGGGAGAGCATGGGTGCGTGTGCGGGCGTGTGTGTGCTCATACACGCGTGTGGGTCCGGCCTCGGGTCCGGGGACTGGGGCTGGGAGCTCCCAAGGCATCATCCCCCATGTCCCCGCTCCCTGCCTGGTCTGCTGGTTCAGAGGGTGAGGGGCGCAGCGGCCCCACCTTTCCACCCTTCCGGAGGGATCCGGAGCATCAGAACCCCCAGGGAGACCCCAGGGATGCCACAGTTTTGCTCCACCGGTGCTGCCAGAGCGCCCGGCCCGGGGGGGTGGCACCCCCGGCCCCAGGAGGCCTCTCGGTCCCTCCGCCCGCCCTGTGCATCCCCCCCACCACTCGCCCGTTGCCATGGCACCGTTACCATGGCGCTGTTGCCAGACAACCACTGCCAGGGAACCGCCTCCGTCAGTCACCAGGGCCGGCGGCAGCGCGGCCCCTTCACACCAGCCCGTGCTGACCCCTGGAGACAGGGGATGGGGCTGTTGGGGAGTGGGGGGACCCTCCACCTCCACCTCGTTGCCCGGTCCCGGCAGGCCAGGACTGGGGCTGCTGGGGTGGTTCCCACTCAGCCTCCCCCCTCGATGGATCAGAGTCCCCAGGCCAGGAGCTGGGCGGGCTGGGAGGGCGCAGCGAGGGGCATCCAGCCCATTTTGCGTCTCTTCCTGGGCCAGGAAGATTCCTGGCGTTCGACCCGGGAATGCAGAGGCCGTAGCAAATAATGGAAAATAAAAGAGGATGGAGGAGGGAAGGAAAAGCAGAACGGAACGTCTCAGGAATGCTGTAAAAGTTTGGATACACTGAACACGGCAAGATCCAGGAGAGAAACAGGACCTGGTCCAACACCCTGCGAGTGTGGGGTGCCGCGGGCTGGACTTGGGGGACCTGAGGCCCCAGAGCCCAGGACGAGGGGCAGCCCCAGACGTGTGGGGCTGGTGCGGGACACGCGTGTGTGTCAGCGGAGCCACGCGCCTGCGCTGGAGAAACAGCCACAGCGTCGCTGCAAACAGCATGAAAATAACCACCACAAAAGCGACACCTTCCCTGTTTGTTTTCCTGGCCTGGATTTTGCGCACTGCCGGGATCCCCAGGGTGCGGGGTGAGGGGAGGACGGCGGCTCTGAGCAGCTCCCAGTTAATCGCTGGCTTCAAGGCCGGGGGTGGAGGGGGGCAGGAGGAGTCAGGGGCTCCTCTCACCCCACAGAGCCCATGTGAGTTGGGGCAAAGCCCAGCTCCTCCGGTGGAGGACCCACGGGAGGGCACAGACACGTGCAAGAGCACACGTGCTGGCACGTGCGGTCAGAGCCCAGGCCCGGGAGGTGTTGTGTGTGGGGCGCAGCACCCCGAGCCCACCCTGTGCGTAAAACCGCCTGTGGAAAAAGCCCTTTTTCCAAAAGGGAGCACGGAGTCCTGCTTTCTGCCCCTTGCTGTAGGAAGCAAGTGGAGATGATCCATCGGCTGACGACACCTCTGTGCCTCCCTCCCTAATTACTGCCACAGCTGAGCCCTTCGTTAGCGCCGTCTGGCCAGCAGCCAGCAGCTCCCGTGGCGCTTGGAGCGTCCTGGTCCCAGCCAGCCCCACCAAGCCGCCCCAGCCCTGCTCTGGGTCCCGGTGCTGAACCTGCAGCTGGTGCTCTGCGGCGCGGGGGCTCCCCCTGGGCCCCGGGGGCTGCGCTGCCGGTGGGACCGGCCCGGGGCAGCGCTCCACGGGGACGCAGGAAGGGGGGTGTATGGGCAGGTGGCTGCAGGGATCAGCGATGCCCCCTCCTTGCTGCACCCTGCTGCCAGCAGCACCCCTGGCCACGGCCGTGGCAGCCCGTGTTGCAGAGGCAGGTGCCGGGCCCGGGACACGGAGGCCAGCGGGAGCGGAGCCTGTTGCCGCGTGTGTGCGTGTCCGTGTGTGTCCGTGTGCGTCTGCGCACGTGTGTGCGCGTGTGCCTGCGTGAGCAGCCCCGAAAGGTCACTGTCTGGGAAAGGTGTCAGCTGCCAAGAAAAGGGCTTGGAATGGAAAGTGTGAGCCAGGTTGGAAGGCAGGGGCGTCCAGAACCGTCCTGCTCCAGCCCCTCCGTGGTCACGGTTTCCATCTGCGCCACAGCAGGAGCGGGTCTGGTTGCGCTGAGTCGCCCAGGTGCTGGGCAAGGTGCCTGTCCCGGGGCAATTTGGGTAGGGTGGGGGGCTGAGGGGTGTCTGGAGGAGCCGTGCAGGCAAGGGATGCTTGGCTCCAGGGTGGCAAGGCGGAAACAGCCGAGGGAAGGGAAGGGTTCAACCCTTGCCCACGTGCTGCGGTGTCCGGTTTGCTGGCTGCACAATGTGCCTGACACCTGCTGCTGGTGCCGCTCCTCACCGCTGCTCTCTGCTCTCTGCAGGGTCGTGGAGGCCAGCACCCTTCAGCAGGAGAGGCTGCAGGCCATCGCGGTGAGTCCCTGCCCGGGCTGGACCTTGGCCCAGTGTCCCCACACCCCTGCCCCGTGCAGCACGTGGGGCAGGTGCCAGTGGGGAGGAGGGTGCAGGGACAGGTGAGCTGGTGCAGGTTCTCAGCCCCAGGACGGGAGTCCCCAGCAGCCAAAGAGGACTCGTGGTGGCCCGTGCCAGCATGTCCCCACAGTGGCTCTTCCCAGGGTGCCAGAGCAGGCTTGGCTTGGCTGCGTGGCTGAAACAGGGACAGAGCAACAGGCAGCTGGGAGGTTTAATTAATAAAACAGTGCCTTGATGAGCCCCAAGTGAGGGAAACCAGTGATGATTCCCCCGCACACCCTTTCTTTCCCAGGACAGGCTGAGGAGGCTGCAATGCAGCCCTGCCCGTCCTGGGCTCTAGTAATTACATTAATTAGTGAGCAGTCGGGGGCCACACTGGGCAGCCCCTCCCAGCACGGAGCAGGTTGAACCCATGGCAGCCCCCCTGCCCTGCCCGGCTGGCAACTGGTTGATCTCTGCCACACAAAGGGCAAATTGTTCTGGACCAGAGGAGAAAGCTCCGGGTGACGTGTCCGGGCTGGGTCTGACTCTGCTGAAATGATCTGGAGCAGCCCCAGGATGGGTGGCGGGAGGCGAGGGCGGGGGGGCGAGGTAGAGGCCGCGGGGGCTGTTTCCCCCACGCTGGCAGCTCACTCGGCGGGGCCAGCTGAGGGGAAGGTGACATTTCGAGATGCTGAACAGAGCCCAGGCTTTGCCATGACTTCTCTACAGCCTCCGTGCCTCAGTTTCTCCCAGAGAGGGCAGGGACGTGACGCTGGGCTCCTTGCGGGCTGTCCCCAAGGCTGGTCGCGCAGCCCCTCTCCCCAGGAGCAGCCCCTCGCCCCCTCTCCTCCCTGCCCGGCGATGCCCGGCGCCCAAACCCTCCCCGCGCCGACCCCGGCCCCGCTGCTCCCGTCCCTCCAGGAGAAGAGGAAGCGCCAGACAGAGATCGAGAACAAAAGGCGGCAGCTCGAGGACGACAGGCGGCAGCTGCAGCATCTCAAGGTGAGAATCCCCTGGGGCTCCCGGGCTGCGTCTGCACCGGGCTGCCCCCGGCTGGGCGCGGGGAGGGCAGGACCGTGACCCCCTTCTGCTCCCCAGTCCAAGGCTCTGCGGGAGAGATGGCTCCTGGAGGGGGCCCCAGCCTCTGCCTCCGAGGAGGAGGAGGCCATGAAGAAGCAGATGCAGGAGGATGAGGTGAAGACCAAGGAGCTGGAGGAAACCATCCAGAGGTAACGGGGCCCCTGTGGGGCCGGGCGTCGGGGCGCACGCGGAGAGCACCCGCGTCCCTCCAGAGACCCCCGAGCAGGCTCCGTCCTCGCAGGGGGTCCATCGCCACCGCGGCGACTCAGCCCTGGGGAAGGGGCAGCGGGGAGGGCGAGAGGGAGGCGCCGCAGCCCCTGCCCAGCCCCCTTGTTGCTGGGCAGCCGAAGGCGGGGGCCCGGAGCCCCAGCACGGAGGTGTCCCGGCAGCGCAGCAGGAATGCAATCAGTCACGGCGGTGCCGTTAATTACCGAGCATCGGTGCAGAGAGGGGTCAGGCACGAAGGGGCCTTTGTGTCCGACTAATGGCGCGGCGCATTCCTCTGCCGGCGCCGTGCGGGAGCCGGGGCGGGGGGCTCTGCCGGGGGGGAGGCTCTGCCACCGCGCCAGGCCACGGGGACCCCCCGGACCTCCGCCGGCACATCTCCTGGCCTGGCTGCTGGCTGGGAACAGGCAGTCGCCCTCGTAGAAAGCTCAGCCAGGCTCCCGGCGACATGTGCGGGAGCAGAAGGATGGTGGAGCTGCTGCGTTCCGGCCACCGAGCGAGGGCACCGGCAAGTGCGTGGGGCTTGCTCCCCCTGCCTGGTGCCCGCGGCCACCAGTGGATGTCTCTGCCATCCTCTTGGGCTGAGCCCGTTGGCTTTTCCCCTGCAAAGAGACATTTTCCCCTGCGAAGAGACAGCGACAGCCGTGCCAGAATCTGTCCCTGCACGTCGTGAGCCCGGGGGGACAATTTGTGCCTCCCCTCTCCCCTGCACCGTGTCGCTGGCCCGTGTTCACAGGTCTGCTGTGGCTGCCTGCCCAGAGTTACCTGCCCCACACTGCCCACCCCACAGTTGCCTGCCCCACACTGCCTGCCCCCCACTGCCTGCCCCACACTGCCTGCCTCACAGCTCCCCACAGCCTCTCAGCCCCAGCTCTCCCCGCAGGCTGGAGAAGGAGCTGGAGATGCTGGAGAACAGCAGCTCAGTGGCTTCTACCAAGGAGAACCTGGCAGAGGCGGCAGCACCAGCCAAGGAGGAGAAGGCCGAAGCCGTCCCCAATGCACAGAAGGTGGGCACGGCCGCTGGCTGCGGGCAGGGCTGCCGGCAGTGGGGTCGGGGTCCCTGGCCCCGGTGGAGGTGGGTGTGTGGGTGGTGAGTGTGGGGGCAGCAGGTGCATGGAGGGTCCCAGCAGCTCCTATAACCTCTCCCTTCTGTTTTGCAGAGTCCCCTGGGCACAGTTAAGGGTAGGTGATCCTTGGTCCCCCCCTCAGACGCGGTTTGATGCCCACCATCCCCTCATGCTGCCCCGACGCTGGGGCCGGATGGGTAGAGAGAGCCAGACGGAAGCCCCGTCCCTGTGTCCCCTGTCCCTGTCCCCTCCCAGGCGGTGGTGCCCTGTGGCGGGGGAGCCCGTCCCGGGGACCATCTGCAGGGGACACGCCACCATCCCTGGGGCCTGTCCCACGGGCGCATGGACAACGAGCCGATCGTTTTGGCTCAGGCAGTCGTCTCTCCTCTCCATCTCCAGCTGAGAAGAAGGTCTCCAGCAGCCCCATGAAGGCGGTGGAAGGCACCGACATGATGAAGGCGGGTAGGTGCCCGCTGCCCTGGGAGGAGCGCTCCTTCCTGGCTGCTTCCCCCTCCCCTCCACGCCGTCCTCGGCTCGCTGCCACCGCAGCCGCTCCCCGCCGCGCCGCTCGATGCCTTTCCAAGCCCAGGGCAGAGAACATCCGTCATTGCAATCATAGGGTTTGGTTTTGCTTCCACCCCACAGCCGGTCCGTGGCCCGGGACCCCCCCCTCCCTACCCCTCCTGAGTTCCATGTCTCTGCTCCAGTTTCATCCTTCCTGCTGTTTGCAGCTTCTCTGCGCAGGGGCGAGGGAGCGAAGTGTCGGCTGCCGGCGTGGCTGACCCCGGGGAGCTACAGGGGCACGCGGGGCTGGGCTGCCTGAGCTGGGGGGGCTGCAACCGGCTCTGCTGCTGGAGGAGTTTGCTCTGGTTCGGGGCAATGGCTCAAGAGCAGACCGTGGCACCAGCACCGGGCAGAGCCCGTCTTGGGATCCTCAGAGCAGAGCACCACACACAGGGCTGAGGTGACCCTGGTGCCAGCAGGGACTGGCTGGGAGCTGAAGGAGAGATGCCAAGGATCGCCCGTCCCACGGGGGTGGAGGGGCTGCCCCAGCGCCAGCACCCTCAGTGCGGGTTGTGCCTCTGTGAGCACCATCCTGGCTCCCAGCCCGGGCCCCGCAGCCAGCTCCGCTCACCGGCTGGACAGACGGACAGAGCGCTGCCGGTGCCCCCAGGGCCCGGCTTGGCCCAGCCCCGAGGCCACAGCAGCCGTGGAGGTAAGGTGATACCAGCAGTGCCAGGATGGCGACAGCCCACAGGTCCCAGGAGGAGGGATGTGCCAGGGATGTCGCACCCGCCTCTGCCATTCACCGCTCCTCGCTGCCGCCTCGCTAACACCGCTGAGCACCCCGGGCACCGCTGAGCACCACAGCACTGCCGCCAGCCGCGGAGCAGGGGCTGGGGAGGGCCGGGGCCGCCGTAACGCGCGCTGTCCTCTTTGTGTCCCAGCCATGTACTCGGTGGAGATCACGGTGGAGAAGGACAGAGTGACTGGGGAGACCAAGGTCCTGTCCAGCACCACCCTGCTCCCCCAGAACCACTGTCTGCAGGGGGTCAAAGTGTACGAGGATGAGATGAAAGGTACGGGCCAGCCCGCGCCGCTGGCCGGTGGCAGAAGCAAAGGGCCGGGGACGAGGGAGCGGCCGCCCGAACATCCCAGTGGGCACCCACTGGGGCAAGGAAGTGTGGGGGCTGCTCCTGGCAGCCTCACCGGCTCTGTGAGGGCAACCCCTCACTGGCCCCAGTCCGGCGGATCGCAGGATTGTCCTGGCAGCATGGTGTGGATGGTCCAGACAGGCCAGCCCTGGTTTGCACATCGTGACCCTGCACCACTGGAGAGGAGAGAAGAGGATCTGCTGTGTCCAAGACGCCGGAGCCCGTCCTGCGGGCAGGGAATGTGGCACTGGCACCTTGGTGGCCTGGCCCACAGGCTGGCAGTGGGGAGCATGGCTGCTGGGTATGGAGGAAGGGCGGCAGTAGGGACTGCAGCTCCTGCTTTTGGCAATATCCGGGAACCTGCTCCAAAGGGCCTGCTGACGACACCCGAGGGACCACCGTGGTGGCAAGGACCAGCCATGGAGCTGGGGCATGTTACTGGGGACTGTGGCGGCTGAGTGGACCGACTGTGTCTCCAAGGAAGCCGCGGCAGAGCGGTCCTGTTCAACCCTCTCCCTGTGGCCGTGGCAGTGCTGGCCCTGCCAGGCCGGTCCCTGTGCCTCGCTCACCGCCCGCCCGCTGCGGCGGCTGCTCTGACCGTTGTGTGACGCCCCGGGGCAAGTGGAAAACACGGCAAGCCGGTGGCTGCTCCGGCCATGACGCACATCTCTGCCTCCGGTGCCGGGAGCAGCCGGCACAGCGTGTTGGGGTGGGAGAGCCCCGTCTCCTCTGGGGCCACCGGGTGCCACGGTCCTGGCAGGATGCGTCAGGACGTGGTGGGATCGCGGTGGGGCAGCACCTGCCGAGCGTTGCCGGGGTCTCAGAGGTGGCGGTGGTGACCTGCCACAGAGCGTCGTGTCAGCCCGGCCGAGCCAGGGGCCAGAGGATGCCGTCCCGCCGCGGCGAGCACGGGCGGCTTGGCTGGCTGTTGGCAGCCTGGCAGACAGCCGTGGCTCCCACTGGGTTTGCTGAGCCTGAGGCTTCGGGAACCGCTCCTCACATTGGGCTTTTGTTTTGGCCTCTCTGTGTGCTGTCGAGCAGGAGCCAGGTGATGGGGGGGGGGTGTCTGACAGCAGTTCCATCTGAGAGTGGGGTCAGGATGCTGTGGGGAGTCCCAGCCTCAGTGGCAGAGCCTTCGGAGGGGGGAACAGGCTGCTCCCTGGCCACGCGGGAGCCGGGTCCAAGTGGGCTGTGCCGGCAGTAGCTTTTCCAGGTCACCTCGTGCCCCTGTCCGAAGTGTCCCTCACCCTCCCTCCTCTTGTCCCTGCAGTGGTGCACGCAGTGAGCGCCGAGGACGGGGCCCTGCAGAACGGGGCCCACCCCCTCAGCTCTTCCGAGGTCGACGAGCTCCTGCACAAAGTGGACGAGGCCACTCTGAGCGAAGCCGCCGGGCGCGGGACCCCGGCCAAGGCGGGCCAGGGGGGCGGCAGCGCCCCGGGCAGCCAGAAGCCGACACCACGGAGGGAGATCACGGGGCTGCAGGCGAAGCCACGGGAGAGCACCACGGTGCCGCCGGGCGAGGGCACGGAGCCGAGCCGGGAGCAGCCCGTCACCATGATCTTCATGGGCTACCAGAACGTGGAGGATGAGAACGAGACCAAGAAGGTGCTGGGGCTGGAGGGCACCATCAAGGCAGAGCTGGTGGTGATCGAGGACGCCGAGAGCAAGCCAGAGGCGGCACACAAGGACCACGCGCCGCCCAACGGCACCGCGCTGGAGCCGGCGGGCGCCCAGCCGCTGGGGGAGGAGGGCGCGGGCGGGCAGAAGCTGGGTGCCAACGCCACAGACGCCAAGGAGGCTGAGCAGGAGACAGACGTGAAGAAGCAGCGCTGCAAGTGCTGCACGGTGATGTGAGCCCCGCCGGCCCCCGCTGCCGCCGGCACAGGCTGCCCCCGCCGAGCCCTCTCTGCCCCGGCCCCTGCCAGCCAGGCCCGCCGCCCCGGCACGCCGGGCTTCCCCCACGCCGGACACGGACCCTCTTTCTGCAGAGCCGGGGAGACCCAACACGGTGCCCAGGAGGCCGCAGCGGGCAGCAGCAAACGGCGGCCGTGGCGACGCTCGCCCCGTCTGCCCAATGCCTGCCCTGCGCTGCCCCCCGCCGGTGCTGCCTGTGGTATTTATTAGAGCCCCCCGAGCCCCACGGTGCACTCCCCCCACCACGGCCCGGCCTCCACCCCTCCGGAGCCCTCCTGCCGCCAACAGCAGAGCCTTTTCCTCTTTCCCCGACACTGTCCCACCCACCGTCGGAGGATGGAGCCGTGGGGCAGGGGGTCGGAGGACGCCGCTGCGTCCGTAGATGACTCCCTGGGAGCCGGCACCAGCGGGACCCACACTTGGCCCAGCCCACGGTGGGCATTGGACCCAGCCCCATGCCAGGCCCTCTCTCTGTGCCTCCATCACCTGCATCTCCGGTGGGGAAGGGCCTGAGTCTGTCCCCCTCTGGCTGCCCATGGACATCTCCGCTCCATCCCGTGTCCTTGTCCCCACGGCCCTGGGCTCCCCAAGCCACGAGCCCCTCGGGGACCGAGCGTGTCCAGGCGAGGGAAGGGCATTAAGGGCAGCGTCCCCTCCATGATGCTCAGCTGTGGTCATGGCCGGGGCCACGCACAGCTCCTCCAGGGTCACCCCAGCCTGTCCCCAGAGCTGTGGGCAGGAGACCCTGCTCTGCTCCCCCAGGCTCGCCTCCCCACGTGGGAGCCCCTCACCCTGGTGCTGCCATCGATGGCCACTCCTCCAGCCCGGCTGCTGGCTGGCACCACTTGTCCCCCTGGGGCAACGAGGGGGGGCCCAGCCTCATGGGGACAGGAATGGGGTGGGTGTCCCCACCCCACACGCTTCCTCTCAGCAGCAGGAGTGTGGCCCAGCCTCCCGTTCCCTTCCTGCCTCGGCGGCTCAGCCGTGGCAGATCTGCAGAGCCGCGTCCTGGGGGTCCAGGCTGCAGCACCAGGTCCCCCAGGGGAGCAGGGCAGCCCAGGTCACCCCAGCACCGGCGCTGGGAGCTGCCAGGGGTCCGGTGTCCCACGAAGGGCAGCCTCCCTGCTCCCCCACCCCACACCCCAGCCCTTCAGTGGGGATTTCACCACCAGCACCAGCGTTTCCTCCCCCCTGAGACCCACTGGGGCAGGCGAGGGAGCCCCCGCGGGGGCAGTGCCCAGGCCCTGTGCCCAGGGGCGCTTGCCCAGGAGCTTTGGGCAGGGTGCAGCCACCAGCCAGCACAGGGGTCCTTGTCTGAGCGTGAGAGGGTCCCTGTTGCTGTGCGGTCGGGCAAGTCCCCAGGGACCCCCCAAAGCACGTGTGGAGCAGCCCCCACGCTGCCCATCCCCACTGGGACACCAGTGATAGAGCAGCCAGGGATGGGGCTCAGCCACCCAAGGCCCTCCTTCCCCCACACTCCCCTTATGTGAGCAGTGACCCCCCCATGACATCCCAGTTGCCCCCCAGTTACCATCCAAGCTGCAGTTTTCCCCCGGGGGAGTCGCTGTGGGGCTGGGGGCTGCGGGGGTCTCACAGCGCCACCTGAGCCCTGTCAGGGCACCCACAGGCTCTGGGAGAGGCAGAGCTGGGGGAGGGAAGGGTTTCCCCACCAGGGGAAGGGGGGCCTCTCCTGCCCCTCCTGCTGACGGGCATCCCTGGAGCCCCATCGCTGCGGAGCGGGGCGCGGGGCTCAGCGCCACGGGGCATCTCCCCCACAGTCCTGGGGGGAGTGTCACCTCTTGCCACCCACACCGGGGGCCAGCACCACTCACCCCGCCCCACTCTGGGCCCTGCAATCCTCCCGACCCCAAGCTGGGACTCCCTCCCACTCTCAGCACCCTCTGCCCCGCAGTTTGGCTTTGACCCCCAGCCCAGTCTGGCACCCATGGCAGTGGGGAGTGGGACCGGGCCCCCGGGCCGGGGCTGGGGCATGAGAGGAGCAGGCGGTGGGCCCGGCATCACCCCTGCCCCGTCCCGCAGCCCCCCTGCCCCCCNNNGCCCCCGAGCTTTTCACTTGTGCCGAAGCTGTTTGAATCCACCCCCCAGCCCGCCCTCCCACCCCACCCACCCTGTTGTTTGTAAAACAACCGAACCGAGCAAATAAACTGTGTGATCAACCATCCTGGAGCCACCAGGGACGGGTGGGAGGGGGCTGGGCTGGGGCATCCTGGGGATGGGGAGGATGAGGATGGAAGGTTAGGGACGGGGATGTTGGGGATGTGCCCTGCTGCTCCTTCACAGCAGGGAGGAAGAGGTGTGTGGGAACAGGGATGCTGGGAGGAAAGGGATGCAGGGTGATGCTGTGGGAATGCCCAGGTAAAGGGGACAGGGCAGCCCAGTTACCTGGTTGTCTCGAGGGGCAGTGGTGGGGTCAGGACCTCCCAGGCCCAGACGAGGCCTGTGCGTGTGCCCGCGGCCACGGGTCTCTGCATATCCCCACGCCGGTGCCCAAGGCTTAGGATTCCGGGGCTCTTTCCCGGAGCAGTGGGGCCCTGGCCCTGCCCGGTGCCAGCCCAGGTGCCAGCACACGCCCTGCGGCGGGCGGGGAGTGCTCCTGGCTCCCTGGCATCACCTGTGGACTTTGGCTCAGCCCCGCGGTAAAACAGGCTCCACTCACCTGCCCGGAAACGCAGAAGAGCCTGGCAGCCACACTGCCCCGGCGTGCCCAGGCCAGGCAGCGCCAGCTCCGAGCGGGAACAGGGGCACCGAGGGGCTGGGCACGGGTAAGTGGGACCCCCCAGCACCTGCAGCTGGGCAGAGCCAGGCCCAGGCACCGGCACCGTGCTTGGGCAGCAGCGGGTCCGGGAGGGGCTTCGTGGCAGGAGGGGGCTCCGGCGCAGGGCAGAGAGGGCGAGGACAGGGACCTCCTGCCCCAGCCGCCGGCACAGCCAAGGGCTGAGCGTCCCAGCACAGCATCACCTGCCCAGCTGTGACGCCCCGTGCCAGCAGGGAGGGTGGCTCTGGGCACTGGCGATGCTGCCCACTCCTCTGGGGTCCAGCAGCTGTGGCCGTGGGCGCCGAGGGCACCGTGGCCGCTGTGCCGCTGTCCTGCCCTTGTCCTGGCAGGTGCCCGAGACTTCCAGACGAGGTGCAGGGCTCGTGTGCCCGGGGGAGGAGGGAGCTGCTCTGCTGCGAGGGGCTGGGGCTGGCAGTGCCAGGGCAGCCGCGGTGGCGAGAGCACCCGCCTGTGCAAACACGGGGTTATCGGCGGCCGCGGCGGGGAGGCCCCGCGGTGGAACAGGAGAGCACTGGCTGCTCCCCGTGTGGCTGCTCCCGGCGTGTTCACTCAGCTCCCAGGCTCCTCTGCTGGGTCCCCCAGGGCTAATGGCTGCCCTGGGGCACACAGTGTGGGGGAGAGCTGGACATCCAGGCCCTCACTGCAGCCTCAGGGCTTCTCAGGGCCACAGCTGTGCCCGTGGAGAGGCAGAAAGCACCCGGAGGAAGGTCTGTGGGTGCGCTGCCACACCACCGCACCTCTGCACCGGTGCATCGAGGCACAGGTGCGTTGGCACGTTGGTGCACTGGCACGTTGGTCCATCGGTGCATCAGTGCACGCTGCAGATCAGAGCCAAGGGCAGCCTCCTGGGCATGGCACCAGCTGAGCGGGGTGATGGCAGCACAGGGAGATCGGGGACAGGGCGCTGAGCCCAACGTGGTTCTTGGAATTCACCCGCAGACTCGTGCTGAGCTTATCAGGGCCCCGCAGCCACGCCACCCGTGGCCCCCCCTGCCTCCCACCGCTGCCACCGTGGCCACTCCCCAGCAGGCACGGCTCAGCTGGGTGCCCTGTGTGGCCTCCTCGGGGCATGGGGACCCCCGCCCCGGCGGCTTCCTGGACAGTAAGTGCAGCGTGGTGGGGGGCGAGGGCAGTGCCGGGTGCTGGGGGGACGCCGCGTCCCCCGGGCCTCGGCGGGAGCGGTGCCCAGGCAGGGGTGGTGGCAGGGAGGGTGCGCGGTGAGGGCTGGCGCGGCCTGTGGGCAGCCGAGGGACGCTGCCACGCGCCCGCGCACGCCTCGCACGTCCGTCGGTCTGGGAGCGCACGCGGCCACCGGCGCAGCGTGGGAGCAGGGCGGGTGCACTGCAGCTCCGCAGCCCCGGGCAGAACCCCCGGCGCAGGCGGACCCCTGGAAGGTGCCCCAGATGTCTCCTTCTGGTGGCGGGGCCCACCCAGGCCAGACTGGGGGGGTGCTGCAACGCCCACCTGCTCCGGGCGGCACCTCCCGTGGTGGTTGGCTGGGCTGGGGGCAGCCCGGCACAGGGGGGACGATCGGGACCCCTAAACCCCGACAGTCCCCGAGCGCCGGACCGAGCTGAGCCAGGTGGATGGATTTGGGCGCAGCTCTGGGAGGGGCCGTTCCGCTCGCGTGGAGCAGCCCCGATAAGAGCCCAGCCGGCTTCCTCCTCCCTGCTCCCCTCCTGCGCTCCCCGGGGTGGGGGGTCCCCTTCCAGCCAGGACCTCGACCTCCCCAAACATGGTGAGAGGTGCGGTCAGGTGGTTCTCACTATCCCGGTCGCCGGGGGCAGTAAAAGAGCAAGACTGAATCACAGGTAGGGGGAATTACAGGGAAATTCAGCAGAGCACGGCTGCAGGGGGAGAGGCTGAGCCACCGGGGCTGGGCGTGGGCAGCCAGGGTGACCCAGATGCTCCTGCCCCAGGAAAGGCTTAAACAGCTCCTGACTGGAGCCCAGCCCCACTTGCCCTGTGGGAGGACAGTGCATCCCAGGAGGGCTGGAGGTGAACAGGGGAAGCTCAGTCACCAGTGTTGCTGTGGGAAGGAGCCATATCCAGAGTGCTCTCACGCTGGGGATGAGCTGGGATGCTCCAGATACAGGGAGCACCAGGCATCCGCCTCCGTCCTGGAGAGCCTCACCCTGAGCTGCGCTTGCCGGCACCGCGGCAGCCAGGCTCTGGGCTGCCCCTGCCATCACCGCGGGCTCGCTCCCGTTTTGCCCCGTGCTCCCAGCAGGCCGCGAGTGCCCCGGAGCGATGCCCGGCAGTGCCACACCCTGACCTGCCGGGGCCCGCGCGAGCCCAGCCAGGAGTGGTGACGGGTGACAGCCAGGCTGCGGCTCAGCCTGGGCAAACAGCGGGACGAGATGTGCTCTGCTGGCCCTGGGCGCGCCCGGCTTGTCCGGGGGTGACGTGCGTGTGTGTCACCGGCGCTGGGCCAGGGATGGCATCCGAGGTGCGCTGAGAGCCACTGTCTCATGGGGACCCACCTGTGCTGCCCCTCCCTGCCTGGCACCCGCTGCCCCAGCCGGCTCTGGCCCAGCCAGCGCCGTCCACTCCCGCCCTGCATTCCAGGGGGGTTAAAGTCCCCTCGTTTTATGAGCCATGAAACCATTTTTATGGCCTAGTGGTTTCTACCGCTCGGCTGTTTGGAGGCTCCTTCCTGTAAACGCGCGAGGAGATACTCCAGGCAGGGGTGGCCTCGGTGTCACCGCTGCCACCTCTCCCCGCTGCTGCCACCCGGGACTGGAGGTCACCCCCTGCCCTGTGCACGTGGAGAGAGGCCCACGAGACACCAGAGTGCGTCTGTGCCCAGGGCGATGCCGAGCCGGACTGTGGCTGTGGTCCCACTGCCACCGGTGGTGCCGCGAACCTGCGGCAGGTCTGGCTGTGCACCCTTGGAACGTGCCCAGGCCGGGGGACGGAGGTCGGGAGGGGGATCTGGGCTCTGTGGCAATTCCTGCTGGGAAGAGTGCTCTGTGCTCTGCCTGCTCCTGCCCCAGACAGGGCAGGTTGGTGTGGTGGTGGCTGTCCCCGGCAAGGACAGCGGCACCAGGCTGGAAGAGGGGCTGTGCCCTGCCCTCCGCTCCTCCTGCTGCTCTTAACGGCTGCTCTCCCCTCCTGCTTGCAGGGACAGCCAGGTCTGGCCCCTTGGCCTTTGCTGAGCCAGCAGCTCGTGGGTGACCTCGAAGCTGAGCAGCGGCCCCGGTCCGAAGAGAGGTTGGCAGAGGGGTGACTCTTCCCAGGAGATGGACAGAGTCACCAGGCATCTGGTGTTCCAGCTCCCACAGGCCTCACACAGGCCTGACTACAGCGATGGGCACCAGACCAGCTCGCTGGCAGAGCTGAGGGCCGACAGCGATGACGATGTGTTTGGCTCCGCTCAACACAGCACCCAGAGGGTGGAAAATGGCTATGGCTGGAAGAGGAGGTCCCAGTCACCCTCATATTTCCTGGAGGGTGGAAAAGATGTCTGGACCCCACCCCCGGACAGGGAGTCCAAGCTGGAGGTGGTGAGGTCGGGAAGCCTGTACGACCTCAGGGCTTACAGGGGCGAGAGGAAACCCTCGAAGCTCTATGATGAGGAGGAACAGGACCTGTACAGGGTCCCTCCACCCAACATCTCACCCGAGAAAGCCAGGGAGCTTGAGGACGAGAGGAGGGAGATAATCCGGAGCCAGGTGATGAAGAAGAGCTCCACCATCGCTGAGAGGTGGAGCTCCATGGATGAGCTGAGCTCCATCAACACCAGCATGGGCAGCCAGGGTGAAGGCAGGCATGCAGGCAGTGTCACCACCAGCTTTGCTATCAGCTTTGACAAACCTTCCCCACGCAGGGCTGCCACACCTGTTGACCCTGACAATATTGACACGGAGCAGATCAACTTCTCCGCGGCTCGGCAGCAGTTTCTGATGCTAGAGAAGACCAGCCCAGGCTCTTTTTTCAGCCCAGGGCAGCAGGCCATATCCCCCAAGCCAGAGTCAGTGACAAAAGTCTCCAGGGAAGAGTGGCAGAGCCCTGAGATGGCCACGAGGGCTGCGAGAGGTTATGGTAGTGACGGTGCATCAGGCCAGAGCAGGAGGGACAAGAGCATTTACCAGGTTTACAATGTGTCCTACAAGACACCTGAGA
The DNA here is from genome assembly GCA_013399855.1 of Oxyruncus cristatus. NCBI lineage: Eukaryota > Metazoa > Chordata > Aves > Passeriformes > Cotingidae > Oxyruncus > Oxyruncus cristatus. The sequence continues at coordinate 125,560 of VXAY01000239.1, forward strand.
AGGAGGAGGTTTATGCTCCCAGAAAGGCTCACATTGAAAGGTCGTATCCCATCGGGAAGATGTCCAGCCTGACCAAAGCATCGTCCAGAGAGGACCTGGACTCCGGCTTGGGTGAGATGTATAACGAAGCCAACACGGGCTACGGCAGTGATGGAAGTGCCTCCAATGAGACCTTCAGTGGCCTCGTGGATCTGAGGGCTGGCAGCAACGGGCTGGGCAAGGAGGCGAAGGCCAGCAATGAGACGCCCATCGAGCGGGAGATCCGCATGGCGATGGAGAGGGAGGAGAACCTCTGGAAAGAGAGGGGTATCCAGCGGCTGACCTCCGGCAATGAGCTGGTGGAGATCCAGACCAAGCCTGTCCTCGCCCTTCATGCCTCTCCCGGCCCGGGCAGGAAAGGGAAGGACAGAGGCCGTGCTTCCCTTTACGTGCAGAGGGAAATCGAGCAGGAAACCAAGCGGGAGGAAGATCTGAAGAGGCAAGGGAGGCTTCTGGGGGCATATGACAGGGGGACGCCTCAGGAGCTGGACGAGCGCAGGAGAGTGTTTGAGCAGGAGGAAGCCCCCCCGCAGAAGGCCATGGCCCCGAGGCAGGCAGAGGAGCGGAGGAGCTGGGTTAAGGAGTTTGCGGTGGAGCAGCCCTCGAGCCCCAGCCCCACGGAAGACACCAGGGGCAGGAGAAGCATTCCCAGCTACACAGCGAGCATCGCGCACTTCCAGCTGTCCCAGCCGCGCTTCACCGTCAGCGAGAGGAGCCGGGAGAAGCCCTCGGTGTCCCAGCACGCTTCCGCCAGCGCCAGCAAATGGGGGAGCAAGGATTCCTGGGGAGGAAAGCTTCCCGGCTCCACCCCAAGCCCCACCGGCACTGCTGTCCTGCCCAGAGAGTACTTCTCTCTCTCCTTCTGGAAGCCGAAGGTCTCCTTCGTGGAGGACATGGGGACGCAGAGCCCGCTGCGGAGGGAGGACGGCCGGGAGGAGCAGTACCGGCTGCGGACCTGGAAGCCGCAGACGTCTGCCCTGATCGAGGAGGAGATCCGGAGCGACTTGCAGAGGGAAGAGGAGCTGCAGGAGCAGCGGCGGCGGCGGCTGATGGGCAGCTACAGAGACAGTGTTTCCCAGGAGGGCTCCCGCTCTCGGCACAGCTCCGGTAAGGGAGGAGAGGGGCAGAGTGGTAGAGCAACCATCTCGTGGGATGCCCATAAGGACTCCTGTGCGCTGGTAGCAAGTTCTCCCAGGAGAACTTGATGCCAACACACTGGAGTCAGCAGGAGAACTGCTGCTGAGGAGGAATAGGCTCCGCAAGAGCAGCATGGCTTTTGATTCCAGAGCTGCTCGGGTCTTGATGAGTTTGTGTCATGTTACAGCAGCAAACAGGGCTGGAAGGGCAGAGCTCATGCATTTCCCCTCCTAGCTCCTGCAGTCCCTGTGACCAAACCTGCTGGACCTGCTGCAGATGTCTGGGGCAGGGGCCTGGCTCTCCAGCAGGTCTCCAGCCCCCGGGAGTGGTCCTGGAGTCCCTCACCCCCCAATGCTTTCTTGCAAAGCTGCTTCAGGTGCCAGCGGCAGCTACTCGGTCTCTGGGTCTCCTGCCTCCACTCCCGCCTCACACCAGACGGGGATCCTGGGGCTGATGTCGTCCTTCACCCCACTGAGAGTGGCCAGTTCCTCCCAGGGCAGCACGGAGACCCCCACCCCAGACTCGTCACGTTCCAGCCCCTTCGAAGAGCGGAGGAGGAGGGTGAAGGAGGATGGAAAGGTGAATGTGCCCGCCCTGCCCTTGCTGGGCAGCACGTGGTTGGGGGGCTGGAGCCCAGGAGAAGCCTGGTGGCTCTGGAGCTGGAGGTGGCTGTTCTGGCTCCCACCTGGAGCTGGAGGTCCAGCTGTTTGGCTGGGTGGGAGAGCCGGTGGTGGTGGCACCAGTGAGGGGCCGTGTGAGCTCCCCAGGCTGCAACTGCTGTTCAGGGCTGCCAGCACTGGGTGGGACTGGAGAGGAGCAGCAGCTTCCTCCTGGGGGGAACCTGCCCTGAACCGTCCCCCCACCCCGGGGAGGGCATGACTGCATGTGCCTCCCCTCCCGTGACCACCCTGGGGGCCGGATCCAGCTGCCTCTGGATATTCCCCCACCAGGCTGCCGTTATCTGATCCTGTTTTCCCCTTTCCACAGTACGCCGGCATAGAACCCGTTGACAAGGTCAACACAGAGGTAAAAATTCCTTCACAAACACGGGGGCTCTGCTCACGCTGCCCTGACACCCCCTGTTCCCCTGGGCTCCCCTCGAGCAGAGCAGGCTGGGGGAGGTGGGGTGGCAGGGGGGGGCAGCTCTGCAAAACAGATCCATTATAAAAACCCCTTCTTCACAAAGATCCTCTGGTCTCTGCAGGTGGTGGAGAGCACCCGAGTGATTCGTCACAAGAGTGCCATGGCCCAGCGCTGGGAGGCCGGGCAGTATGTCCGGGACGAGGACTGAGGGACCCCTGGGCCGGGGGCTCGCCCTGTTTGGGATCGACTGACACGTGACCCAAATACCCGTTCAGTTCCACCCCTGGCCATCTGCAACAATTGGAGAATGTACCCTGCAAATCCATCTGTTTTATTGTCACTTGTAATCCTTCCACGCGATAGATCTGCTCCTTCCTCCCCCCTCCCTGCGGGGGAGCACTTTTTTGTTTTAAATTTTCTTACGAGGGGAAAAATTGGATCAGTATTTTTTAATCACTTCCACCTGGAGTCAGCCAGGTGACATTATTTGGTAATTCACTTTGCCCCTTGGGAGCTGTGTCTCTGGCTTATGAAAAAGCTGTTTTATTTCCCAGTGATTTTAGGTTTTTAGGTACCACGAGGCCGGGCGTTGCCTCAGGGATACCTGGACTGAGGCCTCTGGACCAGCATTGCCATGAGACTTGGGAATCAACATCGGCTTAGCTCCTGTGATGCATGGAGACGCAGCAATGGAATATAAATATATATATAAATGCTGTTTATTTTGCTAATTTATTAAAGAGTTGTTGCTCTCTCTTGTTCCTCCTGGCGTGTTCTGTCCACCTGCTCTGCTAGTTCTGCACTGGTGTTTTGGAGGAGACACACAGTTGGGGTGTTGGGGCTGGGGCTGGAGCCTGCTGGGAGCTGTGGCTGGGGGTCCCAATGGCTGCTGGGCTCAGGGAGCACCCCGGGTGTGGGAAGGGGTCCCTGCCTGGGGTGGGGATGGCACTGGGGGGTGGCACCAGGAGGGCTTTAAGGTCCTCTCTGACCCCACCCACACTGCAGTGTCTGTGTCTGGCTGCCCCTGCTAGGAGGGTCCCTGCACAGACCCCACTGGGACCCCAGCCCCACCCTGTGGGCCCTGACTGGGGGGTTCCCTGGTGGAGCCCCAGGGAGGTGCCCAGGTGCTGTGACAGGTTGGAGGGGGCCGATTGTGCCGCCTGTTTTTTTGGTGTGGGCCAAACCGATGAGCACAGGGGGTGGGAAAAGCTGGACCAGTAGTGGTCTCGGGGCTGAGAGAAGCCTGGCCCCATGGGGCACAGAGCTGTGCCCACAGCTGGGTCACCCGGGCACTGGCAGGTCTTTTGGGATGGCTGTGCCATCGTGGTGCCTTTGTGATGCTCATCAGTGCTCAGCAGCACTAAGGGAACAGGCAGATGCCCCCCAGCACTTGGTGAACTGAGTTTGTCTTCTTTTTTTTCATGTCTCTTCAAACATCCCTAAGTTATCTGGTGTTGTTAAATTCCTCAAACTCTGGAGGAACCAACTCTGGCAAAGGGGATAAGGCCCCCAAGGCCTTGTTCAGAAACCATGGAGGTGGCTCGTAGGGCTTCAAAGGGCCCAAACTCCCCCTGGGAGAGGTTTGCACCACCAGGCCAGGAGCAAGGGACACGGCAGGGAACAACATGGAACACGCTGCTGTTACAGGAAAACATCACCTGCTGTTCAGGGCACCCCCTGCAAACTGGCAGAACAGACAGACAGGACTGAGCTAAAGGTTCTTTTATTTGGTTCTGACAACAATGCAACAGCAACCTGACTGGAATGCAACAGGCACTGAACAGTCCTGAGCAGAGCTCAGCACATCTCCCAGGGCCTTTGGGGAGCTGCATTTCGCACTCCAGGGAAACCACTTAACCATAAAACCTTTCAATGCTGTCAGACACTTCAAATAACTTCTTAAGAAAACAGCTCCAACTTCTTCAATCTACGAATCTTTCACTAAGGGAAATGACCTGAACCTTGTCTCAGAAGCCATCCCACGAGATGGGGGTCAGCAGCGTCATCACTCTCCTCGTGTTCCTCATCCTTCCCTGCGGGCCTGTGCCCCAGGCTGAGCTGTGTCAGCCCCCAAAATGAAGGTGCAGTTGACACTCCTGGCTGGGCTGTGCCACCCTCAAGACCTCTACGTCAGCACTGGTGGTTTCTCGTGGCATGGACTGCACAGTAGAACATTAACTTGTTCGGCAAATGTGAAACCGAAGATTCTCATTAACTCACCGAATTATCAATTCCAATAACAGAAAGAACAACAGAGGAATTTATCTTGAAGTGGAGGCGCTGCAGATGTGTAGGTGCCTTCAGTGCCATGGTAAAGACCAAGAGAAGGATGTTTGCTCCCAGCCTACACCAAATATCACGACAGGATTCTGTTTCAGAGGAGCCTTGGAGTGGTTTAAGGGGGAAAGCTGAAGGGACACCTCTACCGCCTGGGCTTCCTTATGGCTCCTCTGATTTGCTGGGTAATAACTTTGAAGATCTTTTCCATTTTGGCTCTTGTCAGTGGCTTCCCGCAGTACCACACCTCGTCCCAGATGGAGCACAATGACTTGGGAGTCAGGTAAAGTGCATCGTTGTCGTTCAGCATGTCTGGCGGCCTCCTCCTGGCATACTCCTTGTAAGCGGTGACTGGACAGTTCTCTGGATCATCAGGCTTGGCAAAGAGCCGTGGGCTTGGCTCCCCTTTGTCTCCCTCTGGGCTCAGATCGTCCTTCCACTCCAAGTACTCCACCTCTCCCTCACTCTTCCTCAGTACCAGCTGTCCCCAGCAGAGGTGGTGGCTCTGCCTGTGAGTGCTTGCCCCAAACCCCCTAACGATGTTGGTGAACATGAGTTGCAGAAAGCCCTGAGGGTCCATCCTGCTTAAAATTCCCTTCTTACGAAGCTTGTCCATATCTTCATCTGTCAGGTTCTCCAAAATACACCACTCTTTCTCCCTCTCCTTTTGAAACAGGCTCTGATGCTTTAGTTTCCAAGCTTCCTGAGAGGCCCTGAACTCCAGCCCTCTCACCACGTTGTACTGGTAGTTGTGCTCCTTGAGGTACCGCTTGATGTTGCGCTGCAAGAAGCCGAAGGAATGGACAGAAAAATCTGTGCCATCCTGTCTCTTGGTGGAGCTGAAGAAGGAGACCAGGTAGCGGTCGAGGTCTTCAGGCGGCAGCGTGTGGATCTCGCGTGTCTCAGAGGGGTGGTGCAACATCAGCCAGTCTTTGAACACCCTTATGTCACTAGTGGGACAGCTTTTCTTTTTCTCCTGCTTCTGCAGCACATCTGAAAGACAAGACACAGCTTTGTAGACGGCGAGAATTCACAAAGATCAGTGAAACACGAGGAGATGCAGGATGGTGTCCACCTCCCTTCTGAAAGCTATTCGGGGGACTCTCTCAAGCCCCCTCCCCTAGAGCTGGGGATCACTTTTGTGTTCTCCACAAGCCAGCAGCACCTGACAGTGCCCACCTCCCCAGGGAAGGCTGGGCTCCTTCCTGTTCCCTCTCTATCTGCTGGCCCTCCTCACTGCCAGACAGGGAGACTTCCCTGTCATCATGAAATAAAAGCATGAACCAAAAGGTGAGGAGGATGGTGAGGGAAAACAAACAGGTGAGTAGAAGTGTATTATTATTTTGTTTAAAGGATTGCCAGGATTCCAGTTGGGCTCTCTCTCAAGTTGCCATGGCAATACCATATCTACCTAGTTCAATGTAGCGTGAGAAATGAATTCTTTGGATTGCTGGAAAGCTCCATCTGCTTGCCTGTGACTTGTCCAGGACTGAGGAGGGGGAGATGGAAAAGGGCTCGTGAGCCAAGATCTACAGGTTCCCCTTTTTGTACCGGGTTCTTTTGTACAGGCTTAGTTGCCACCCTGAAATACTGTGGATGGATTAGGTGGATTCCTCTGATCCCTGTCCCACTGGTTTGGGTTTTTGGCCTGTACCGCTCTGGGTGCGGAGAGCTACGGCTCATGAATCAGTAATGCCAAGGCCTCCTCTGAGCCATGAGCCAGTCACCTTGGCAGAAACAGATACTACACAGACATTCCCGGGTGAACTCCCAGTCCCTTCAGATGACACTTGATGTCAGTTACAAAAATGGTCAAATAACGCTCCCAAAACCCAACTGTGGCAGTTTGTGTGGTTGTGGCTCCACAAGGAACACGAGTGTCTGTAACCCCAAGCCTGTTCAGGACCCGCACCGATGGTGCAAGCACATGACAGGTAGACCCCAAATGCTGCCTCAGCACCCTCTGCCCTTCCCAAGAATGTACCCAGGCCCCCCCACCACTGCAGGACAGTGCATATGAAAACCTTCATTCTTGAAAGGACTAAAGCAATGCATGGAGCTCCTGGCATTTTCCATGCAGGGCCAACACTCTGCCACTGCCAGCGCTGGGATCTCTTGCCGCTGGCTTTGGTGCAGTCAGGGCTTCAGAAACAATGTCTCTGTGTTATTTCCCCTTGTTTCCTTCTCTGGAGACCCGAGTTCCCATCTCTGGCTCCAGTTTCCCATAGGGACTCTCTCAAGTACAGCCAATGTTCCATGGGGGGACACTACATAAAATGGAAGACCAAAGTGTTCAAAACTGGGACGTTGGGGCTGGGCTGCAGCCAAGACACCTTTGGGTAACTCAGGGAAGGGCATTTCCTACAGAAGTGCTAATTGCTTCAGGCAGGGATCTTTTTAGTCCCTTTGAGTAGAAACAAGAGTGCCCCAAATCTGAGGGATTTACTTAGATGCTGCAGAATAGATCTTGGCAGTGATGTGAACTCACCCTCCTTTGCTATTTTGGGAAAGTGATTAAAAGAACACCCCCACACCCCTGCAGGCACAGAACACTGGGCTCCCTTACCTCTGTTTGAGGCTGCAGGTGGATGGCTCTCTGGACTCTGGACGGCTGAAGGACGAGGTGCCTGCCTGGATCCCGACGGCTCGCTCTCCTCAGCCAAATTCTCAGTGCCATTCCTGCTGCAGTCCACTCCCAGTGTGTCATGCTTCGGAGGGCTCAGCTGGAGCTGCTGCTGGACATCAGCAGTGGCTTGGAACTCAAAGAATGTCACCAAGGGGCATGACTCAAACTGGGCCTTCGCTTCAGTGCTGGAGACAGGAAGAGGTTTGAGACAAACCTTTGGTTCTTCTGACCCCGAGAGGCTCCTTGCTCTGGAAGTTTCAGCCGTGGGCCCTGCAGCAGTAAAATGATCCAACCTTGGGATGTTCCTGCCTGGGTCCTCCAGGTTGCTGACGGGGGCCTGCAGAATGCAGGCACAGGTTAGAGGTGGCCCTGCTGTGCAGGCAAAGGCAGGTCTTTGAGGGGCTTTTGGCTGGTGAAATGCCAACTCCTGGCAGTGCAGCATCTGCAAATCTGCCTGAGTAGGTGGCTCTGACACACTATTCTGGTTGATTCTGTCTCCTTGGTTGTCTTCATCTGCCACACACTGTATTTCGTCAGAGATGATCAGCACGTCATCGTCACTTTTGAGCTTCACGTTCTGACCACCAGTTCGGAATCCAGTGCCTGTCAAGTGCTGCTCTGCTGCAGAGCAAGATGTCATCAGTTCCTGGGTATTTTGACTCCCTCTGGGTGATGGCCCCTTATACCTTGTGTAGGCTCTGTCAGCCTCCTGCTGAGTGAGTCCTGGGGATCTGCCACACGACCCTGTGCTCCCAGCATCTGCTTGACCCCTCTCAAAAGATGACGGGGTCAGCCCGAGCCTCTTTTCCTCAAAGCTGTCTTCCCTCGCTGAAGCCTCGGAAAACTGGAGCCTCCTTTTCTTTCTTACAGCCTCAGTCCCCCCTTCTCTGTCTCTGTCCTGTAACTTCTCGTACTGCCAGTGATAGGCATGTCCCACCCTGCACATCCACAGCACAGCATTCTCCCTGCTCAGGTGACCCATGTTCTGTGCAAACTCCAGGGCTGGGATCTGGTTGCAAATGGTCCCGTGAGTGTGCGCCCAGACCACAAGTTTGGAGAGATCTGTGTGAAGGAAACCGGCGTCGCCGCTCTCCCCGTCACCAGAGCTCTCGTTCTGTAAAGGCAGGGTGGAAAGAATGCGAGTGAGAGGGGATGTGCAGAGAACAGCAGTCCTGGGGCTGTTTCTGGCCCTTCCCAATAAAGTGATTGTTGTAGACCGGCAACTTCCTCTCATGACTCCTTTTAAAAACCAATTTGTTCATTCTTTCTGTCTGTGGGATCATTCATGCCATGACAGAACACTCACCATGCTGCTGCTTTCTGTGTTGCTGAGCCTTCTCTCAGGTGGAGATCAGTGACTCTTTGAATGGTCTTTCTTTCAGAACCTGAAATAATTATCACACGTGTGTGTCTATATGTGTATATAAAGATAGGGTATATATATATATATATATAAAACCCTGACCAGCACATGCAACTGAACTTCTCCAATCTCAGCCCAGAACAAAGACCACTCCAGGCCTGTGCCCTGCCTGGGCTGAGCTCCCTGCGTTCCCAGGAACTCCTAACACAAAATCTGACCGGGATAAATATTTGCAGGATCAGCCTCTGCAGCACCAACAAAACGGAAGCAAAATATAAACAATGAAAAAAGGATTTTACAAACCAACTCTGAGAGTTGTTCCTGCACCACAGCAGCCCGGGAGCCTCCGTGACTGACACCATGTGCTTGCAGGCCAGAGTGGAGCCTGTGCTCCGGGCACCTCGGTCCATGATTAATTAAAAGCTTTGCAATTAGTCGAGGTGAAAGAAGCCAGGCTGAAAACACTGGACACAGGAACCATGTCTGAACTGGTTCTTTGAGCAGTTCTGGCCTAAATGTGACACGGCTCTCGGTGAGAACAGGCCCTGGCTGGCGGTCAGACAGGCCGGCACACCTGAGCACCCGCTGCGCAGGTACGGCAGCTCCAGCCCCGCGGCTCCTGCTCTCCCCGTGAGCTGTGGAACGCGGGAGAAGCCCATCCCAGCTGACAGCTGCAGGGCTGCCCTGCAACCTGTGAACGCGGTGCTTGTCCGCAGGGATTTATCTCAGGAGTGTGGAAGTTACACCGAAGGCAGACCTGGCACCACTCGAAGGGCTGCGCCTGTGCTGCAGGAGTGCCGGCCCCAGGGCAGAGGCTGTGCCCGGCGCCCTTGGGGCCTGGGGCCTTCAGTGCCCGCCCACCACCAGCCCGACCCACCGGCCCTCCTATCCAAAGGGAATCAATCGGTCACACCTCTCGCAGGTGCCCAACCGGGAATGGCTGGGAAGCACAGGAACCGCTTCCTTTGGGGTGAGCCTGCAGCACAGCAGCACAGCTCTCTTCTGCACTTAGGCTCCATCAATCCACGTGTTCCTTCCTAATGATAGCATGGATAATTTTAGCCTGAATGCTTGGCTGCTGTGTGTGCCAGCGCGTGGAACGCGCAAAGCCAGGATTTACAGAGAATTTTTTTACAGAAATCTACTACTGCTGCTTCAACCAAAAATCAGACAATAAGAGCCTGTTTTGGACGCAGCAAATGCACTTTGAGCTCCTGACGTTAATCGAGGCCTTGGATGGGATCTATTGTCCCTGTGAGCTCACTCCTGATGGATGCCAGCAAACAGGGTAGGGATTCACCTTCAACAGCTGTTTTGGCTGTCCTGATCCCTCACAGGATGTGGCTCAGCCCAAGCTTCTCCCCAGAGGTGTTTGACCTGTTCCCACCTCCCCAGGCCAGGGAGCTCACAGACTGCACCCGCTAAGCCCCCAAAAGCTGCACCTAAACTTGAGGGAGAACTGTTCTCCCTTCTGAAGTCAGAGAGTTTTGTCTTTGAGTTCAGGCTGCGCAGTTCCCTGAAAGGGTTGAGCTGCTTGGACAGACTCAGTCCGTGTGGGAAAAGGTAACAGGAACGGAAGCTCCGCATGGTCATAGAGGCCACAAAATTACTGACTTGGCAGATGAACATCTTGATCCCTATCACAGGCCTCTGCAAATGGAGTGCTTTTATCTTTACTTATCTCCAGACACATGTCTTCCTCTTCCTGATCTCTTGGAAAAAAAAAAAAAAAACCTTCTTTTCTCTTGCTGTTTAGTTCCCAGCTCAGGCTCTGGTGCTCAGCTACAGACCCTTCAGCCCACTGCAGCCCCCCTGCACTTCCAGCAGCTGAGAGTGTCCCAAAGGAATGGCAAGTGGAATCGGTCTGGATTCATCAGTCACAGCTGAGCGAGAAAAATGACCCCTGTCCCTCCCCCAAAGGCTGAACTGGTATTCATTCGTAACTTCTCTCTAAATAATACAAATCCATCTTGATCATTAACACAGTTTTTACCTGCTTCCAACAACCCCGGGATGCCTGTGGGGAGGGATCTGTGCCTGGAGTTTTGTTTTGGAGCCCTGTGCCTGGTTCGGCGTTTGCATGGTTGGGAGCTGATGTGGTGGGTTAATTTTCTTTCCAGGAGAGGCTCCCATCTGATAATGGACACTGTGTGCAGGACCCACACCTTTCTGTCCTGAAAACAGGACATTCCAGAGCTGTACAGTAAAGGATTTAATTTTTTTTTAACCCACGGGGAATTCAGTGCCCTGCTAAAACCTACAGTTAGATGTATTCAGGCTCACTTGAAGAAAAAAGGTGGTTGGGTTTTTTTTAAATCCACGAGATTTGGCTTTCTCAGGCCCTGCTCCTCTGCACAGCCTTCCAGGCCTCATCCACATCAGTGCTGTGGATGCTGATTTTACATCTGTATTCCAGAAAACGTGGCCAAGTAATTTCACAGGAGTCTCCAGCGTTTCAGGGTAGATCGAACTCTGGGCTGACTGAAAAACAGAAATGCTCTTTTTGCTTTAAGACTTTCCTGTTTGTACTTTGAGCCTTGGGGGGGGGGGAGGGAGGGGAAGCGTGCTCAGCGTTTTCTGAACGTTATCCTCCCGTAAGGTCTGTCAAACACAGAATCACCTGAGAATGTCACCATCAGGATCTTCCTCTCCCTCCCTCTTGGGTGTGACACCCACAGCCTTCTGCAAACAGGAGCACTAAATAAAGACACTCATTTCGAGGCACTAAAAGCCCTTTGTCCCCTCTGTCCCTGTCCCCCTGCCCTGTGACAGCCCTAGCTGGTTCCCCTCACTGGCTCTAACGCCTGTTTTTCAGATTAGAGAACCCGGGACACACACTGAGCCAGCGAACCCAAGAGCGCTGGCTTCCCTGCTCCAGATAAGACAGTGCAGGAAACTGCAACAATCCTGGTAGGAAAACAACAGGATACAGAACGGCAGTGCTTAAACTTGACTCCTGCCCCCTTCCCTGGCTCCCTCAGGAAACCCTCCCTGGAGGTGGGGGGGACAAACACAGGTGTGGGGCACCGCCAGAGCTGCGGCCGGCGCAGGGGGCACTGCTGGGGCCGTGTCAGGGCAGGAAGGGCTGAAGCTGCACCCGAGCACATCTGGCTGCAGGACGGGAGCTGAGCGGAGCAGCAACAGCTCGTGGCTGCCAGAAATCAAGGAGCTTGTCCCACCCTCCTTAGCAGGGGCCGGGGGGGTGGATCTGTCATTTCCCAGCACATCAGTTTTCCTGTTCTCTGAGATGTTTGTTTCCCTCCTCCTCTGCCCTGTACAAGAGCATTCTCAGCACCTCTTCAGCTCCCTTCCTGCTTCCACACATACTTCCACCAGCCCCTCCTGCCCTGTCTGCAGAAATACAATTCCCAGGATATATCCCGTACTTCCTACAGGGCGCCATTCCTCCATTTTGAGAGATGCTTCCAGAAAATCCTCCTCCCCCCCGGTGTGTCTGCAGAGGGCAGGGTCTGACTGCAGGCGGGAGACAGATCCTGCTGGCAAACACTGGCCTCCAGCACCACATTCCTCAAACAAGAGCTTTTTTGTTCAAAGATTCAGACACCACTTTTCCCCTGATTCCGAACTGCCTCTGCTCCCGAGGGGCTGCGTTCTGGAGTCACTGGCCTGGGATGTGACTGCGAGCACTGCACCAAGGCCTCTGGAAAGCAGTAATAAAAGCCACTGCCTGGGCCACTAAGCAGGGATCAGCCACCAAACCAGCCTGAGCGACGGAAAAAAGTCATCGGAAACCACGAACTTCTATAAATAGGAGCTCACGTCGTATCCATCAGGAGGAAGTGGGAAAGCTGAAATCAGTGACGGGCAAATGCGTGACCTGGACAGGAAATGCTGCAGCGTCCCTGACACCTTGTCAGGGCCCTGGTGGTACTTGGGATGCACCTCACACCTCTGCCAGTGCCACGGGGACGGATGGCCAGACTGTCCTCACGATTCCACGTGCAGGCCGTGACTCTCCCTGGGATGTTTTGTTCCCAGACAGGGGCTGGGATGAGCACGGAGCCCTTATAGGCACAGCCAGGCCGTGGGGACTGACCGTGTCCCCCGCCACCACTGTTCGTGTACAATGGTCGGCGGCCTCACGGCAGGCAGGAGCTGCCCGGGGGCCGGGAGGCCACGCGGGAGCGTTGCTGTGTCACTCGCTGCCCCCGGGGTTTGCCACCGAGGACCGGGCACGAGGTGATTCCGGTGTCTCCTGCTGTACGAGCTCCTCTGATCCTGCCGGTTCTGCCACGTTTGGCTGCGCCGGGCTCGCGAATCCCCCCGGAACGACGTGAAACGAGGACACCTTTTGTTCCTGCTCCCCGCGCCCGGGGCCGCAGCCGCCGCCCGGTACGGGCAGGGGGCGCTCGGCCCCGGTACCGGCAGGGGGCGCTCGTTTCCCGGTACCGGCAGGGGGCGCTCGTTTCCCGGTACCGGCAGGGGGCGCTCGGCCCCGGTACCGGCAGGGGGCGCTCGTTTCCCGGTACCGGCAGGGGGCGCTCGTTTCCCGGTACCGGCAGGGGGCGCTCGGCCCCCGGTGCTCGGCCCGGCCCCGCCGGTCCCGGTCCCGCCTTGTCCTTGTTGCTGCCGGGAAGCGCAGCCCCGCGGCCAGAGCCGGGAAGGGCGTCCCGGGCTGGGCTCGGTCCGGTGCAGCTCCACCGGTGCTGGATATCAGACAGCCGAAGCCAGCAGCCCACCGGGGCTGGCCAGGAGAGGGGGCAAATCTTGTTCGATTTAACTGTCAGGGAGTTTATTGCGGCTTTTTATGTTTCTGAGCAGTCTTTTAAAGTTTAACTAAAATCACTGTGTGCCACAAGGCGTGTCATCAACCATCCACTAAACTGAACCAACCCAACCCAAGCCAACCCAACCCGACGAAACCAAAGCAACCCGAACCCAACCCGAACCCAACCCAAACTCACCTACCAGTGCTGTGGGCAGGAGGACACAGCACCCAGTGTTTCACGCCCGTTTCGGGGCCTGGCACTTGCCCCTCCCTAAGCTTAGCCAGAGCCCTCTCCCCTGCTGTCCCACCCCACCAAGACCAGAGCTCACGTGTTCCCCTGGCACGTTCTGGCTGGAGCACGGCAGCAATTTGTTATGAAGTAGTACTTGTGGCGAATCTGTGACTTGTAATTAGCTGTAATTGTTCACAATGGGACATCGTAACCTACTTCTCTTACAATACAGAGCAGCTTTACCGAGCCACACCTCAGCTGCTTCCCAGGCGTGAGGGTTTCCCTTGACTAAAGCCCCTGAAGCCGAGGAGACTCGGCCTGGGGGTGCGGGACTGAGTCTCACCAGCACCAGGCAAACACTTGTACTCACTTCTGCCCTTCAGGTGTTTATGGAGGTTTGCTGGGATGTGCTGGGAAATGGCTCCCAGAGGCAGGAGAAACCACTTTGCTGGTAACAAAGTACCTCGCATGGGAGGGGAAGCTCCCTGGCTGCGGGATGGCTGTTCCAGTCCCTGCTGGGTCTCTGGCACCCCAGGACTTTGGCCACAGGCAAATACATTGGTTTGTGCTCTCTGGTGATCCGTGGGACATCTAGATGACTTGCAGGCTCCCACCTTTGAAGCCTTGGCTCCTTGTCAATTTTCTACTGTGTCCTTGTGCCACTGTCTCCCTTACCTGCTCCAAGATCACGTGGATGCCCTGGGCAGCCTCCCACGGAGCACAGCACTGCCAAAGGACATGATCTCACCCACGGCACGGGGCAGCCTAGGAGAGAAGGGAGACAGAGTTGTTAGTTAGCTAGGAAGGGGATCTCAAACCAGCCTGCCAATCCCTCGGATGGGGTGGAAGCAAAGCTCTCTGCCCTGAGAGCTCAGAGCCCTCAGCTTTGGTGGCCTCGGATCAGCAGGACCTGAGAGGTACCAGTGAGAGGCAGTGGCTTCCACTGCTGTCCCCTACTCTTTGAGAGCAGAGCTGAGAGCCTCACAGATGAGGGAAGGATCCTGAGAGCTGACTTCCAGCTGCTGCAGAAGGAACTGCTCACCTTGCAATACGAAATGAAGTATTTTCTCAACAAATATCGTTACATGTTTTTTGAGCCCTGACCTTAAAGCAAGAAAATGAAGCTGGACTGCCCCGATGGATGGAACTTGGCTCCATAGGGAGAATGTGTGAGCCCATGGAAATGCTCCTCTGGGCTGCAGGTGTGGGCAGGACCTGCACAGGGGGGAGCCAAGAGCAGCACACTCAGACCTGCCTCCAGGCAGTGCGAGTCTCCTTTGGGCCACGATGATGCTGGTTTTACCCAGAACCAGGAATTCAGTGCTGTGGTACAGAGCAGGGAGCTGTGCACAGAACTGATGGTTCTGCACACAAGGAGCCCCTGTGCCTGTGTGTTGGGGGTGCTGGGGCCCCATGGGGGACATTTGGCACCCCTTCCACAGGCTCCTGTCATTGTCCACTGCACTCACTGCCCTGGTATCAGAGAGCTCGCCGATTAAATATTAAACCCTCTAAAGGATATTGGGTTTCTTTTGTTCCTATGGCATCTCCAATGCTCTCAGTTCTCCCTGACTTCACACGCTGCATGTTCCTGCCTCCGTGCTCTTTTAATGCTTCATTTCATACTCTGGAGGGGCTTCCTCCACCTCCTGTCTGTCACAGAGAGCATGTGCTGTACAATCCAGGCAAGGATTTAGGGAGCAGGTTCCTCACCCAGACCCCAGCCTACAATCAAACCACCAAGTGTCTCTTCATACATTTCCATCCAGTTTGATCCAGAATGCTCTGGAATCAGAACGTGAGATTTCTGAACACTTTCACCACCTGAAACACGAGCAAGCCTTCACACCACAAAAGCAAAAGCCCCTCAGCCTGGGAGCAAGGCTTCCCTGCGCTGCTCCATTGCACAACATCCTTCAGGAACACACTGGGCAGCAAACACTGGACGTCCGTGGCATAATCACGGCACTGACAAACCAACTGAGCCTCAGCAGCTGCCGTTGGGGAGGATCCATTCATTCCCAGTATTGCCTTTTAAACTTAAGTGCCACTGGAACAAACACATCTTTGATCCAAGTAGGAAATCATTTGGAGCTTTGTGTTTAATAGAGCTGCAGCCCTGGGGAAATGATGTCGTTCTTGGCCGGGGTCACAATGGGGCTCACGGCAGGCACAGAGCACGGCTGTCCCGGTCCCCTCTGAGCCAGCTGTGTTTGGACACGTTTGTTCTTGACTCGGTGTGGAAACAAGCAGTTGAACTCAGCTGCGCTGCTGAGGCGCCTGAGACACCAACGTGGCACCAAAACACAGGATTTGGGGCAGGGAAGCAGCCTTTGGAAAATCCCTCCTGCCCTTGTGTTCCTTTTGCCTTTGAGGTCTCTCATGTCTCCCTCAGCTCCAGGGGAACCACGGCACAGATGAGGGGGCTGCACACACTGACACAGAGGAAACACACAGCCAGTACTGACCAGGCTGTACATACCCGTGTGATCTGTGTGCCTGGAGGGGGACACACACCCCTGTGTGATCCATATGCCTGGGGAGGGACAGAAGGACACACACACCTTTAGACTGTGGACACCTCTTCAAATGTTGCTGCAATTTCTACCAGTAAAGCCCCGTGCTCACAGCAGGGAGTGAGCAGCAGGCAGGCTCACACCCCAGGGAGCACTTCGAGGTGCTCTGCAGGTGTCTGTCTCTCTATCAGGGCCCTTTTTCATTTAAATGACCTGTGCTCCGACTGTGACATTCCCCTGTCCAGAGTCATCTGGCATCTGTGCCATAACAACTTCGAACAGCAGGCACAGCAACGGGAGACACCTGAGGACAGAGGGGCTGAGCTAAAGTTTCAGGAACAATCCCTGAGCCTGGCAGGTGAGCGCCGGAGATGCTGCAGCAATAATGCATGAGCTGCACCTGGCTCCCCTCGCCCCTTGGGCGCTGCTCACCTGGGAGCTGCTGGTCCAGTCCCCTCTGGGCTCCCTCACAGTGTCCCAGCGCTGCTGGGAGAGCAAGTACAGCACAGCAGCCCAGTGACTTCCTCGTGATGGTGAGCTGGAAGAGCAGCAGGTACGGTGGGCTGAGCACTCCCGGAGTCCCGCAGAGCCCCCCGGGTCCCAGTTCTGGAAACTGCTGTTGAGCCAGCGAGACAGCCCAAGGGGCTGGTCAGGAGACTGGCACCATCCTCAGAGGGTCACAAAATCAAATCATTGGAAGTGAGGAGCTTCCCAGGCCACTGCTGAGCAGACCCGAGGCACGGCAAAGTGATGGAACAGCTTTGAGCTTTCCCTGCAAACAAGGCCCTGGCGAAAGCAAAAAGGAAATGCAGAGCTGGAGCTACAGACAGACCAGAAATGGTGTTTACTTCCCTGCCCCGGGATAGCGGGAGATGTGCTTGGAAGGAGGGTTGTTTGTATAAATAAATGTTCATTCTTGGCAGTGGAATGCTAACTATGCTGAGGGGCTGGAACCAGGCACTCGGGAAAGCTGAGGCCAGAGCAAGGGAGAGACGAAGTTAAGTCTGCGGGGAGGAAATTCACATTCATTTTTAGCAACTTGGAGAGGTTCTCAAGCCTGTTTGACATTTTTGATTATGCTGATGTAGAGCCTCTCCCAAGGACAAAAGAAGTCAGGATTACAGGTTAAACAATTAGGAAATTTCACACCAGGCAGTGAGGGGTAGTGCCGTCTGCAGGTCTGGAGAGCCTCTGAAACACGGGATCATCTTTCAGTCTTTCTAGACAGACGGAATTTGAATGTCTTGCAGAATCCTCACCCAGGTCAGGAACTCGGAGCGTGGGCCTGCAAGTCTCTCCTGACAACATTTTCTGAGAGCCCACAGCAGGCAGGAAAGATGAGCCCGAGCTGCTGCTCTTTGTCCAGACTTTCCTGCAAGGTTTCTGGGAGGGCAGAAAACGATTCTGCACTGTGGCATCAACCGTGTCAGAGTCTGTAATTTTACAGTGGGAGACAAAACTGCAGCTTCTCATGGAGAGTGAGCTCAGCTCCGTGGTGTCACATCAGAAAGGGCAGGAGCTGCCCGTTTGTGTTGAGCAGAGACAGCAGCCCCCCTGCTCCAAGTCCAGCGCAGGAGCTGGCACCAGGCTGGGGCAGTGGAATCGGAACCTGCATTCTCTTTGAGATAATGGAAAGTCACAGGGAGGTATCCAGCTTTGGGCATGAATAAATCATTACAGGTATGAATTATTCAGGGTTCAGCCCTCCACATGTGCTCCATTCAGACTCCAGCAGCAGCATCCCTACTGTGCAGGGTGTCTTCCCAAACATTCCAGGTCTATGACAGGCTGATGAATCCAAGTGTCCAAATAGGATTAAAAGAACAATTAAAAATCCAGCAGGAAAAAGCTGCTCGAAAGAACTGTGACACCTCAGGCTGGCATGGCAGTGGCCAGGCAATGTCTGAGCTCCACAGTGTCAATGTTCCAAGCTGTCCTTGAGTTAGTCACAGCGTGGGGTGGGAATAAAGTGGGAATTGGGGAAATTGGGAGCACGTGTTGGAGGGAAGAGCTGGAATGATGGGCACAGAATCAATACAGGAACCAACCCAGCCTTCTGGTAACCTGTGTCTAACACAAACACAGGTACTACCTGGATCTCTCAAATGTCAATATGCAATTTTGGTAGCGCTGAGGCGGTAAATTAGAATTTCTGGCTTAGATCTGTGCTGTGATATCAGTGGCTTTGCCCTGTGGTGCTTTTTTAACATCTTGTTTATTATGAGCTGAAATGGATCGAATTAAGAGAATCTTAAACCTGTTTTGCAGTGACTGGAAGGATGGCACTGTTAGAGCTGGGCTGCTGTGACTCCTTTAATGCCACAACCCAAATCACTGAGCTGGGGGCCCAGGTGAGCAGGGGCAGCCATGAGCCACAGGTGCTGCCAGGCGATTTCTGGGGAAGGCTGCAGTGAAGAGACAAGCAAATCAGATCATAGATCAATCAAACCATAGATTACTCGAACTACAGCTTAATCCTCGCCACTCCAACCCCGACTGGAAGGGAAAAAAAGTCCTGTGTTGAACAGCCAGGAAATGGCTGGTCCGTCCTGCACAGGAAATGAGTCACCCCAGAGCATCGGGAGGAGCCGTGGGGACGGGGAAGTGCTGAAATAACATGGAGGAGGAACAGCAGAAATATAGAGAAGTCTCTCATGTCGCGGATTAGAAAGAAGGAACGGCGTAAAACGTGAGCTCTTGTGATTTTACTTGAAATTTGAAGTTGATGTAGGTGCTTGCGGCATGAAATACCTGCAGCTGCAGTTTTGGCAGCCCCGCAAAAAGAGAACTCGGAGTGTGCAATGGCAACACCAACCGTGCCCCAGGTGCAGCTCTCCTGGCTTGCAGGGTGTTTCTCAGCTGCTCAGCTCTGGATCTGCACAGGAGGCCTCACGTCGCTGCAGTGGTAGAGCTGTCACAGACACCCCGCTCCTGGAGCCCATACACGGGTTAGGAATCACAGGATCATGGAATGGTTTGGGCTGGAAGGGAACCTCAGAGCTCATCTCATTCTACCCTCCTGCCATGGGCAGAGACACCTTCCATTAGACAAGGCTCCAAGGCCCATCCAACCTGGCCTGGAACACTTCCAGGGATGGAGCAGCCACAGTTTCTCTGGGCAACCTGTGCAAGGGCCTCACCACCCTCACAGGGAAGAATATCCCACCTAACCCTGCCCTCTGTCAGTTTGAAGCCACTTCCCCTTGTCCGGGCACTCCAGGCCCTTGTAAAAAGTCCCTCTCCAAGAACACTTCTGTTTATTACTGACAGGGTATTAAGCTCGATTCCAAACCCCTTTATTTACCCATTACCAATCAGAACACTCTTTGATAATATTCCATTGCTGCCAAACTCTCCTGGATCAGTGGAAGAAACACCCCCCCCCCCTCACGCACTGTCCTGCTCAGAAAGCCACGTGTCTGCAGGGAAGAGCTGCACCTTTCCCGGGGCTTGGAACTAACTCAGCCAGCTCTCCCACGGTCCTCCCTGCGCCCACTCCTCCTCCTCCGAGCACCCCAGCTGCAGAGGGGCTTCGGGTCCCTCTCCTCGCTCCTTCCCTCAGGCCGAGGGTCAGAGCCGGACGCATCTGCCGGGCTGACAAACCCCGCCGGGATTCGGCTCCCGCTCCGCCCGCTCCGCGCTAACCACTCCCAGAGCTGTGATGTGGCATCCTCAACGACGCGCAGAAGAATGTTCTGGCACCCCAAGACGTTGCTGAAGCTGCCAAGCGCGCTTTGAAACACAACGGCCGTGGTCACTGAAAAGGGCTGGAAACAAATAAAAGCGGCAAAGAGAAGCGGAGGGATTGGAGACACCCCCCCGCTCCCAGGTTTCTTTGGGATACGCTGGCAGCAGCTATCCGGGAAAGAGTTCCCTGGTTTAGGGCCTTGCAGAGTTCTGGGAATAACGGGGCAGAAGTGGAACTTCCAGGAAAGCAGTTGTCACTGACACCAGCATCTAGGATGCACCACTCCGCCCGGAGCTTCGGGCTCCTGAACTGGGGCCGTGTTTTAGGAGGGTTTCTGGTTTTCAAACTGCTGACAGCAAGGTCGGGTGGGAGAGGAGGGAGAAGGGGACGAGCTCTGCCAGTTTGCGAAGGACACAGTGACGCAGAGAAGTGTCCGTGACCCTGCACAGGCTGCAGGGCTGTTTCGACAATACAAAGGGAAAAGGCAGGAAAGGGTCCGTTTTGTTTCAGGAGGTTTTTCTTCTCTAGTGGTGAATTAAACGCCAAGAGATAACACAGGCAGGAAGGGCTCAAAAAGAGAAAAAGCTGGGTGTGCCCCAGAGGCCTTTCCCAGCCGGAGGAACCGGAGCTGGAGGGTGGGACGCTGCTGCAGGATCCTACAAAACAAGCTGGTTCTTTTTTTTCCCCTTTGCCCTCCTCTTTTTTTTTTCCACATGGCCATTTTCATCTGGGTTTGTTTTTCAAAACAAACACAAGGACACACAGGGGCAGGTTCCTGCTCCCCGCTGGGTTTTCATATCAAGTGTGATCTTGTTCTTAAATGCATTTTCCTGTTTGGCCCAGAGAAAGCCCCAACAGTATCTCTGGTCACTTTGCTCCCTGAGCAGACGCTGTCTGAAAAATTCTGTTCATACCACACGAAAACAACTGATAAAATGTTGCACAATCATAATTTCTGCCAGAACTGTGGAAAATCAGAGCGAGCCGCACAAACCTTAACGAGCCTTTTTAAGTCAGACCCCACCTGCAGAGGACAGGCCTTTGGAAATCAGGAATCCTGTCCTGGCATCCACCTCTCACTGTTCCGCTGCAGATACCTGGAAAGCACCTGGGATACCTGCACATGCCGTAAACTCATGTCAGCAGCCACTGGAAAATCAGATCCTGTCTGAGCATCAATGAATGTTTTCAGTCTTTGTGGCATGTTCTGGCTGCTCTTCTTTAGGGTATTGAAATAACCCATATTTAAAAAAAAAAAAAAAAAAAGGGGGGTTTTGTCCCCACCGCC
>VXAY01000239.1:150076-177037 GCA_013399855.1 Oxyruncus cristatus
GGGGGAATTAATTTTTATGAAGGGCTTTTTTGCCTGTTCTTATGGAACTGGGAAAAGTTTTAATCCCATCCCGAAGGCTGATGTGCATGAGAGGAGAAGGAAGCTTGGGATAATTTATTAAGGGGGTGTGTGAACTGGAAGTACGTTGCACATTTGAATAAAAACTCTGAAATACTGTGGAGCTCGTTTCCTGTGGTGTTTGTTATCAAGTGGGCTGCAACAATATCCCAGGAATCGATAGTTCTTGGCAAATAAAACAGCTCTTCCTGTTGGATGGTTCTAAATGCCATTCCCTGCTAAGGCACTTTCTGTAAAACATTTCCTGTGCGAGAGGCCCACAGGAGGAACAGGAAGTGGGAGAAACTGCTCTGGGGTAAGTTCGAGAGTTTGGGAAACCTGGGACATTCTGTGTTCTTACCGTGCTTCGTTGGCAGTAGCTGTTCTAAGGTGGGGGAAATGCCTGGGTTAATGTTTTGTGCGTTAGCTGAGGAATATATGCCGTGTTTAGTGATGCTGGTTCCTTGAACTGCTCCCTGCAGATGGGTTTCATTAGTTCATTACTGCTGACCCTCGGGTGCAGCCAGCCCATCTGCCCTGGGGGTGCCCAGCCCTGGGCCCGCGGAGCGGTGTCGGACGTGGCCTCGTCCTCCTCCTCCGAGCGCTTCCCTGGAAAATGCGGAACTATCGCGTGGCTTCCCGCAGCAGCCGTTGGATCAGGCCGTGGCTCCAGCTGCAGAGCGCTGGGTTATGATGACACGGCAGGTTGGGGGGGAAGAGGAAGCGCGAGGAGCTGAGCTGGCTCCTCCTGGGGCTCCTCGGTGGAGCTGGGGACGCAGGGACGGCCTAACGAGACAGAGCAGGATCCAATTCCCTGAAAAGTTACGAACTGCTGCAAGAGGGGAGGGAAGTAAGAACTAGTGAATGCAAGTTCTCTCACGTTAACTCACCATGTCAGGTTGTTCTTGAGTACTCCAGGTTTCGTACTGCTGGTTCAAGAACAACTACCCTGCCTGCCACGCGTCCCCCTGCTCTGTGGAGCTGCTGCAGGTCGGTCAGCCGGCCACTGCTGGGTCCTGTGCTCTGCAGTTACAGGCAGCTCTGTGAGAGGAGTTGAAGCGGGCAGGGCCATGGACATGGCAGTCCGAAGGGGTCGTTTCTGCTCGTGGTTTCGTGTTGCTGCTTTAACAGGGGGTTGGAGTTTATTGAAAAAAAGGTGCAATCTCCAGTGCAAAGGTAGAACTGAAATCCTTAGGCTGTCTTGAGCACTTCCACAAAACAGTAATGTGGAGGTGCTGTAAGGCTCTGGGAGATCATTCCAACTGCACTGGTGGAAGATGTTGCTCTTAAGAGATGTGTGTCGTGGTGTAGGGAGCTCACTGCTGACAGGAGCTGGGTTGCTTGAGGTACAGCTGGTGCTAATTTTCATCTTAGTTAATCAGAAAGTCTCATTTTAGGAGGTTTTAAGTGTCTTAGGTAGAGTTTAACAACTGGGTTTTTGCTAGACTTGATAGAGGAATCCTGTGTAGGGCGTACCCCAGGCTTGGGCTGCCTGTATCTCCGAGTGCGTTGCCAGTCGGGCCCTGCTGTGTCTCCAGCGGTGCCGGCGTGGCCTGAGGGCTGCTCTGAGCCTGGCCCCGGCTCCTGCTCCGCGGGGACACAGCCGGGCTCTGTCCCGGGCACCGCCGGAGCTCTGCCGTTGGTGCCTTCAGCCCTGCTGGAGCTGGCCCTGGGCCTGGCAGAGGCTCCACGGGTGTCAGGGGACAGGAACCGCAGAAGGGGATGTTGGTGGCAGAGCTGACTCGTGACTCTCTTCCTCTCGGTGTGGTCAGTCGGGGTTGCCTCGCTGGGCTCAGGGGTGTTCGTTCCTGCCGCCCCCAGGCCCTTGCAGGAGGAGCAGGCGTTGCCCTAGGGAGTGGGAGAGCTGCAGTTTTCTGGCACTGCTGGGTCTTGGGTCTCCACCATCACCATCTAATTATTTTTCTTTGTATAAACTGTCCTTGGCTCACCTGCAAAGACAACTGTGCACTTTGACTTGCTTTTTTCTTACTACTGTAAACTATGCTGGATTTTTGTGGCAAACCTATCTAACTTTTTTAATCCTTTTCTTTCTTTTTTCTACAGCATTGTCCAAGATATAACAGTTGGTACAAAGGTAGGCACTTCTCACTTTTTCTCTCTTTTTACACTGCTCAGCATCTGACCTAGTTTTAGCCTTACCAAATGTAGATCTTCAGCTGTAAAGGGTTATTTCTGGTACCATGTAAATTGGTTTTAACCAGAAGGTAATTTAGTTTCATGTGCATTTAAAACTTATAATATGGCTCAGCATTTAGCTCTTGGCATTTGGACATTGATTATCAACTTGATTGCATTTAGGAACAGTCCTTTCCCCTGCTAAAATGTCAAGCCATGCTTGTTACTTGTGTGCTAGACAATGCTTCTCCATGGAGAAACCGATCCTTTTCCTTTGGAGAACTCCGTTTCCTTTGTTTGTGTGAATTCCTGTTCAGTTATATGTTAGAAATCCTTCTGCCACGAAAGGGAGTGTTTAGCTGTTGATTTTTATTTCCTGCTAGTACAGTAAATATGACCTTTGCCCTTCTAGTCTCAGGTTTGGAAAGCACAGCCTTAGCCCTTAACTCAAAGTGCTGACAAGGAGGCTCCTTTTCTGCTGCGGGTGGCAACAGGGGTCGACGCTGGCCCTGTGAAATGCTGAACTGGAATGTGCAGGACACACCGGCCCTCCCTCCCGGGCTGAAGGGCTGGGTTTGACTCGGTGGATGTTGTAGCTCTGGGATCAGGACTGCAGGGAGCTCAGCCCCGTGTGAGGGTCGCCCTGTGGCGAAGCGTCCCTGACCGAGAGCTGCGAGTGGCCTTGGCGGGGCCGGGGAAGGGACACTTGGGGAAGGGACACCGTGGGATGGGGCTGATGGAGCGGAGCTGGTGCAGGGCAGCCCCACGGAGCCCGCTGTGGGCATCGCACAGAACTCGCTGCTGGCCAGCGAAGAGTTCTTGTGTTGGAAGCACAGAATGAGCTGCGGCTGCAGCTAAGCACAGGCAGGTCTGAGGAGTGTTAAATGCATGAAAGGGCTCTAGAGGCTGTAGGGGAAAGGTTGCTCCAACTTCTCCTCCTGCGTGAATCTGAAATTTGGATTAATGGTAGTGCCTGGTTCTGGGTGAGAATGCTGCCTGCTACAAGGAGTGCAGTTTGCCATCGGATGCAAGGAGGAGAGGCTTGAGCCTGGACAACAAAGGTTAGTTAATAGTTCACAGCTATTATGAAAGGTGGACCAAGGCATCCCTTGACACTGTAGAGCAGTTTGCTCTGCTTTATTGTTTTAAAAGGCAGGCTGCTGGCCTTTTATTATTTTCTCACATCCTTAATTTACATATTAAGAGTATTCACACCCACTTATTAATTTTTCTGAGATCTTAATTTAATTTAGTTTCTTAAGAAGTCCCCAGGTGTCCTCATCTGAGGACAGGCTGACCTCATGGCTTACTCCTGTGAGCACTGTACTGCCCGATGGTCTTATTTCTAATCAGGTGTAATTGTAGTAGCCATTCCTGGCTCCTGAGTTTAAAGTGTGTCAATTTGTTTAGGAAGCTCATTGCCCTTCTGATGTGGGGGTTCCTGATACACAGCTTTCTGGAATGTCCTGCAGATTAGGAACACGTGATGTAAGTCTTATTTCTTCCCATAATTTCACTGCTGTCTGAAAAGGAAGTATGGCCCTAAGATGGAGGCACAGCTCTGAGGTGCTGGTTTGACCCTGCAGTTTCCTCTTCTGAGTAGTCTGATCGAGGTCCCTCTCTGTTGTATCTCCTTGCCCTCTGTTTAATTTCCATGGATATCACTGTTCCTTCACACTCTTAACGGTCTCTGAGCAGGACTGACTGACTAGAGAGAGGGTGAACTGTGACATGCCCTTCTTTAAGTGAAATTGCATTTTGGTGATTGAAAAAGTCTCAGAGTAGTTTAGGTGCTGAATAATCCTGTAGCTTCTTGCTGAAGTTAAGCTCTGCTTGAAAGATTTTGCTTCCATAAACCAAAAGTGCAGTTCTGTGGTGTTTGAGAAGTTAATTTTTAAAACAGGCTTTGCTGGAGTGTGATAGAGACTGACTGCATAGAAGTGATTTGTGGTGAAGCCAGGATCTTTGCCATGGGAACCGTAATTATGGCTTCAGGCAGCGGGCCAAGAATGTTGTGAGGAAATTCCAGTCCCCTCCTATGGCTTTAGTTAGAGGCTGCAACAAGCTGGCTCTTGTGGCCTCCCAACAGGCGTGAGCACACATGGGAGCCACATGTTGGTGGCAGGGGACACGGATGGCAGTGGCTGTTGGGGGGCATGGGGTCAGCTGGGTGTGCCAAACAGCTCCATCTCACCTGAGAGTGCCACACACTGCCTTATGCACCTGGGTCTTCAGTTTATGTGTCTGCTCATGACATGGTTGTGGAAAATACTGGATTTTAAGATCAGGCCTACTTTGCCCTCAATCTGGGATGATTTGAAAAAATAGGAAAATAACACGTGGTATTACTCAACTGCACCTTTTTAATCCCACAAGTGTAGGGATAGATTCTGATCTCTGGCTCTGATGTCCCCTTCAGGTACTGTCAGACTGGAAAATGCAGGTGTGCTGGTGCCACGTTTGTTGTCCTCTCATACCAGCAAGAAGGGGAAGCATTATTTAATTTCAAATTCCCCATGGCTCTGCCACAGCTCCTTTAAGCTGTGCTTGCTTGGGCTGGGGTTTGAGCCGTCCCATCCATCAGCCCTTTGACAGGTGGGGTAGAAATGTCCTTGCCATAGGTTCTGTATTCCTGGGGTGACTCATCCAGCAGTATTTCTCTCTGATAGGATTTGTGTTGAGCTTTGCCAAGGCCCCCTGTGCTCCGTGGCAATGATTTAAAAGCTCAAGGTTGACGAGTAGTTAAGTTTCAGCTTGGGAACAGTAGATCATAAAGCCTGGGTGTGTACTGCCCTACAGAGCCAGCATGACTGCATTGCTGTAGCACTTGGAGTTTAGGAATTTTGGGCTATTTAAACTGGCCACACCTTTTATTTGCTCAAAGGGCAGGTTTGTTTCGCAGGGTGTCTCCATAGTAGCAAAGAGTGAGAAAGTGGGGAGGGGCTGATGGATGAGCGAGTTGAGGATCCGGCTTTGCTGTGTGTGCTGGAGCCTGAACACAGCTTGTTGCCAAAGCTCAGGGTTTGAGCAGGTGCCCTCGTGCAGTACTAGAGGGTCTGGTGGCTTTTTAGGAGCTCCAGGGTTTGTCTGTAGCCCATAGAAACAGTGCCGGCGCTTGCAGCAGTACCATGGTAGGAACCTGCCGTGCTCTGAGCAGCTCACCCGCCTTCAAAGGGGCTGGGAGTGTGTGTGCCAGTGGGGATGCCAGTGTGGAGCTTGACGTTGGCTCTTCTGGAGAGGTACCAGCCTAAATCTTGTCCAGGCAAGAGGGAGGTTGTAACAGCTTTGAAAGCCTGAAGTGGCAGGTGACTGGTGTTGGCTGAGCAGAGCTTGGGTTACAAATAAGTGTCCTCTGTCCATCAACCAGACAGGCTGATGCCTCTGCCACAGATCCACTGTGTCCATGGAATATGCTGACTGCTGGGTTGAATTTTATTTGGTTAATGGTATGGAGCTTTCTTGGTACGTCAGCCATGAGCAATTCGGTGAACTAAGTTGAACCCAACTCTTTTGGTTCTGATCAAATGATAAATTTTGTGTCCAAAGGGTGAGCGACACTGAGCTGGGAGCAGCGTCGTGCTGTGGTGAGGCTGCAGGGTCTTGAAGTTGCTTTGTGTTGACCTTAATTTCCCAGCTCCCTGATGGAGACACAGGTGGGGGGTGTGTGTTCTTCAGAGGTGTTTCACAAAAAAAGTTGACTCATGGTTTGTGTTTGTGACCCAAATTGGAATGTTTTTCACACTACTTTACCTCTAACTGACTAAAGAGCGCTGGAGGCAGGAGAGGGGAATAGAGGGAGAACATAAGGGAGCCTTGCTGGACGTGAGTCTTTGGTGGAAGATGAGGAAAACTGGCATCCTTCCTAGTAGTTTAAATTTAGTTCCATTCTTGAATCTCAAATCTCTCAGCAAAAACTGTTGGAATGTAACATGAGTGTGACGATGATGTCATCAGACTGGATTTCTCTTAATAGTTTCTTCACAGAGATTTGAGCTGTGAACTGAAGGATCAGAGCATTCCTGCATCCCTCTGGGACTGACCTCGGACAGCCCTTGATGAGCCGCTCCTTCCTCCTGTGCTCAGAGGCATTTTCTTGCCTCTTTGATCAGACCAGAGGGTTTGCGTGAGCTCCTGGAAGATCTGTGTAGTTTTGGGGAAAATACCACGGTGGGCTTTTGTTGGCTCCACAATACTTCTCCAGTCGTAGGGCAAGTGAAGAACAACGATGCCCGTGTGCTCTGGCTTCTCGCAGGACAGATTTGCTTTGGTTTCTTTTCAGAGGGGGGGTTTCCAGGTGCAGCTCTCCCCTGCTTTGCTTTTTGTAAGAGCCTGTTAGCTGATGGCCTGTTTGCCTCCAAAATCCACCTTTTCCCTCACAAGTTACTGCTATCCTGAGTCTGTCAGAGCAGTGTAAGATGTTCCATGTCCAAAGGCAGGGAGTGCTGCTGCTCTGTAGGGTTTTTCTCAGTCAGCCGTGGAGAGAAACAGCTTTTTGTAGGACTAGGCCTTGACCAGCCTGTGCCTTCTGGCCTTTCTGGTCATTGCCCCTTTTTCCTTCTCACGTGCCCTGTCTTTTTGACGTTGCTTTAATTCTGCTTTCTGCCTGAAAGTTGATTAATATCACTTGTTTGACTTGAAATGAATGTTTTTATGATCGTTCACTTTGTATTTGTTTTCTAGCCTTCTGCACGGGCAGGATGCAGTTGACTTACTGTAATCCATTTAAAATAAGTGCTGGATCTTAAGTAGATAAAGGATTATATAGGGCAGCTGGGAATCTCTGTAGCACGTCTAGGTGTGCTGGTAGAAGCTGAGACAATCTCTGGCCTCATTCCAAAGTGTGGTAAACCAGGTAAAATCCTAGGGGCAGTGAGGCAGCATGTGGTGTATGTGAATGAGATGTTGCTCTTTAAGCTGTGAAAGCTTGTACAGACTAAAAATTCTGAAGACTTACTTGTTAAAACTTTAAAGCGAAGCAAGGCTTGGAGTTTGGGTGGTGGTCAAAAAGATAACTGGAGAACATATGAAAGGTGAAGTTGTACCTTGCCTCCTTCTCCGTAGCTCAGAAAAGGGAACGAAGTGTTGGCAGCAGAGCTGCCCCAGAGTGTGATTAAATTAGTGCAGCTTGGGCAAGGGGCCTCCTGTAGCCAGGAGTGTCAGGCCAGAGGAGGCTGCTGGCATGGAAACCCATCCCGGCAGGGTTTCCGTGGTGCCATTGTGCTGCTCGCTGGGGATTTGGGTGGTGGAAACAGCCCTACTCTGCTCTAGGTAGGATCTGGCAGTGTAACTCCAGAAGTGGTGGTTGTTTTCAATCAACAGGAAGAGATTTGTTAGTTCAAACGGGGAGTTTGATGGGCTGCAAGCACGCTGTGGCTTCTGTTAATCTCATCGTAAAAATACCAGCTGCAAACGAGTGGCTGAGCAGAAATGTCAGCATAATTAATGCCTCTGTGAGCAGGGATGGGAACTGGGGGCTGGAGAACCATATCTTGGAAGTGCAGCTGGACCTTCCCAAACAACTCAGCAAATGCAACAGGGAGAGAAGCGGTGCTGTGGGTGGATGTGGGTGTGAGCACCAAGCACCCCCACAGCCTTTGGCTGGGTTTGCTTTGTTTTAAACCTAAATTAAATTACATAAAACTCTGGAATCAGTAACTTTTCTGCTGGCTTTCCCAATATAATTCAAAATACCCAATGGGTATGTTGTTAGTGAGAAAGTCTTCTAAACCTGCTCAACCAACCAGACTCGCTTTGGTTCCTCTGCCTCTACTGGATTGGGTACTTGGTATGCAGCATTTGAATTTGTAGTGTGGTTTTACAGAAACCCTTCAGAGTTTCTAATATGTACAGAAAGAACAGACTAGACGAGTCTGGGAAGAGACTCTGGCAATCCCTGCGGGGTAAGGGCAGAGAGCTGATCAAGGCTGCTGAGTACCCACTGCTGGGGGCATGGTCATAGAGAACTGCGTTTCAGTTTGCCTCGGGTTTGGTCATTCCAAAAAGGGATGATTTCCTGTGGTTATCTGTGTATCAGCTCCAACGGGAACGGAGGAGGAACACATGCTGATGAAAAGCCGTGGTCGATGCAACCTCCTTGTTCTGGGGACTGGGCCATGTGGCGTGGGGATGGCAGCTCAGTGTAACCACTGCAGCTCCTTGGGGCACTGGGTCTGCTCCTCTTGCCCTTCAACAGACACCCTTCTAAAGGGAGATGTGGGAAATAACTTTGCTGTGACTGTGCAGTACTACGTGTACTGTCTGTAAACTTCCTTGTGTAGAGAAAAGACCTTGGAATAACTGTGGTTTTCCAACTACGGCAGTCTTCCCTCTTCGTTTGCATGTACTTCCAGCTGAGAAGCTTACAAATTGACTGCTGCTGCTTTTGATGTCAAACAGTCATCCCCTTCTGCCTCCCGGCTCTGGTCACAGTGGGCAGCACAGGCTGTCTCCAAGATAAGAGGGGAGTGGATTGGAAATTGCTCTTGTTAAAGAGACACAGACACGACAGGGACATGTGGAGCCCAAGCCTGGCTGCAGTGACATCCTTGTCACAGGGCCTGCCAGGAAGTTTTCAAATGTGCAAGAAAATGTTTACTTTAAACAAGCCATTAGGAAAGTTAAATTCGGGGAATAGAGATTCTTTCCATAATAGTATATAAATGCTTGTTTTTTCCAGTTTAGAGTTTCCTAGTGTTGCCTCCACGAGAGCCAAGTATGTGGCCTCTTCTCGTGGCGTGATGGATTGCAGGAGTTGCCCAGTGTGCTTGCACAGACACACCGAGTTGTACTGGCAGAGCTGGGGTTCTGGATGTGCAGAACTTTGCAAGTTAATATTTAAGAACATGTTTTAAAATGGTGAAGGCCCATTAAATCCTGATGCGAGGGCTTTCATGAGGTCAAAACCACCCGTCTGCGTGGGTAGGACTGTGCTTTGGTCGATGGTTCTTGTCAGTAGCTGCCAGGTGTGTCCCAGGCCACAGCATGGGAAGCTGTACCTGGAGTGGCTGCAGCAGCGCAGGCACAAAAGTGTTCTTACAGTTCCACTGAGGGATTTCTTTTAGCCTTGGATTTATGCCTTGATTTGAGTCATCAAAGGATGGGATCACAGTCTAATAGCCTCCCAGCCCAGCTTGCCTCTTGCTGTACTCAGGAATCGAAATGCTAATTAGAACAGCTGTTAAAAGGCCCATTCTTAATGACTGCACCATGTGAGGAGGAGGAGGAGGCCGAGGCCTCTGTGCCCAGAGCCTTGGTGGGGCCTGGTCAGTGCTTGCAGGTGACCAACAGCAGCACACGAACGGCAGTTTGGAACCTGGCCTAATTCTCATCTTTGGGACATCAAAGTCCTTGAAGCCTCTTTGAAGAGCTGGCAGTGAGTAGTCAAACAAGAAATTCAAGATTTGAGGGGGAAAGGGGAAAAAAAAAAACCCAACAAACAAATTGTGTCTGTAGCTGGGTGTTCTGGGGTTCTCGCTGACCTACTTTCCCAGCCTGTTTGCTGGGGGAGTGCGCAGAGCTTTTCTTTTGCAGAGATCCTGTTTCTGCAGGTGCCATCAGATACAGGGCATGTGGAAGATAAGGGTTTCTGGTGCCACGGTGTGGAGCGGGGTATGTTTCCATCAAGGTGGGTGGGAGTTAGCCAAGGCAGGGATGGGCTCCGAGCTTTTTTTTTGTATCAGTGAAAGCCTTTTAGTGTGGCATTTCTGTGGAAGAGTAATGTAGAAAATTGTGAGAAATTACTCTTATGTGTTAGATCTGTAGTATCATGTTCACTCACAATTTACAAGGGGATTTGAGGTGTTCTGTGTAACTTAGTTGAAATTAAGCCATGCTGATTGTAAGCTGTATTATGTATGCAAGTATAGATTGTGCTGAGAAGTCATTCGTAGTCATGTTTGCTTTTGTCTTAGTAGTGTTTTTCGTGCCTCCTACTTGGGTTAGACCAGTCCTGGTCAGTTGAGGTGGTTTGGGTGACTTTCCAGGCAATGCTGTTACCAGAAGACACCTTCCACCAGTTCAGGGTGCTCCAAGCCCTGTGCAGCCTGGCTGTGAACACTTCCAGGGATGGGGCACAAAGTACACAGCTTTGGTTCGTAACTGCCAAGTCATACCCAAAGAGTTTTGGCAGCTTCATAGTGAAAATCCTGTGGGGTAGGAGTAGTCAGAAACCTGTTCTGCTGGGTATGGCAGGAGAAGGTGCCTGTCAGTGCACAGCGCTGTGTGCAGTGGCTTCACACAACTCAGCAACACTGTAGCCCCAAGATCCCTAATGCTGAGCTGAAAAGAGATACTGGATAGTGCTGCTCCATTACCAAACGGGATCTGACTGATACTTAATTCATGGAGGTGAGCTTCACTGCCCACTGTCAGTATGTTTTCACTTACACTTGTGTTCAGCTCCTCTCCAGCTTTCTCTCAGTTGTTCTGCTCTAGGAGTGCCTGGATAGAATTGAGTAAAATGCTGTCTGTTTACCTTTCATCTGTTCTCTTCCAGCGGGGACCTGACGAGCTTTTCTCTCCTTGTGTTGCTAATGGACCCTTTATCATGAACAGCAACGCTGCTTCTTCAGGTAATGTTGCGTAGAAACAAGCACAGCAATTATTTCTGAGTATTGCAAGTCCTGTGAGGAGGTCTGGATTTTCCTACTTAGCTGTAATTTTAAAATCTCTTCGTTTTTAGTACTTATTAGGCCTTTTTAGGACAGTGCTGAATAATAATAATAATAAACCTCTGCCAAGAACACCAGGCCAAGTGGAAAGGAATAAAGCAGCAGTCTGGGGTTAGCGGCTCGGGCCTGCGCTAGAAATGTGGGTGGGTGTGTGTGTGCTGTAAATGGCCACTGGAGAGTTGATTCCATTGCAGTGGCATTCAGCTGTGTCACTCCCATCGTGTAATTTGGGGGGAAAAGAGAGCAAAACCATGTGTCTTCGGACTCGAGTTAACTTAGACTGTGGAATTTCTCTGTAATGGAGCAGTAACTGACTGGGGAGCACAGTCTGCCTGTCAGCAGTCGGGAAGTGCGTGCTTGTTCTTCCAGACCCTTCTCATCAGCAGTAACTCCTGCTTCTTACAGATAATGGAAACGACAGCAAAAAGTTCAAGGGTGATAGTAGAAGTGCTGGGGTCCCATCCCGAGTAATCCACGTCCGTAAGCTCCCCAGTGACGTCACGGAGGCAGAGGTCATTTCTCTGGGCTTACCTTTTGGCAAGGTCACCAATCTTCTAATGCTGAAAGGAAAAAACCAGGTATTGTCTCTGTAATTGAAAGCAGGGCTTGTGTCAAAGGCCTGATGAGTTTGTCATCAGGAAACCAGCTCCGAATTGTTTGAACAACTGCCATGTGCTAGGAGTCTATAACTTCTGCGTGCTCATATTTTACTTTTCTGTGATTATCCTATGAGCTGTAGAAAATACTATTCTCAGGCTGCAGAAGGAGCTCAGTTCATAATTACAGGTTGTCACTTACAATTAGCGTTAGGCCTGGCTTGGAAATTGCAGACCAGGGAATTATTTGAGCAGCAGTGTCATGAGTTGGCCTCTTCCACTCGGGCTGGCTTGACAGCCGCGTTAGCAGCATGCAACGTGGCCTATTGAGGACACCTTTCCAGATCCAGTAAATGAGCTGCGTAAGGCTGAAACACTCTTGGGTAACGCAGGGGGTGTGCACTAATTTGGTAACTAAAATCGTCTCGCAAATTAAGGAGTAAAAAAGCAAGTCAACTTTAATCATTGCTTAAAATAATGTCTTTAATCTTAATTATGGAAAGGTGCCTCTGATATATTGCGTGGTGTGATTATACATAAGTGCTTACTGCAGTGACTCGCTACAGTCCCTTATGTTTGTGTTCTGAGGGAGAGAAGCCCCTGAGGGTGCAGAGCAGCGAGGGGGCTTCCTGCCCTGGAGAGAAGTAAAGGGTGGATTGTTGCTGTGTCTTTGTGTTCTTGCAGACACTTATGTCTAAATACACATTTAGAGATCTTAGGGTGACACTGAAGCTATTGCATTAAATCAATCTGGAGAGGGAAGATCCTCGTTTGTTCTACTTACAATCAGCTCTTAAACGGTTCCGTGTGTGTAAGTGGGTTGTGAAAATCCAGTCCTGCTACGGCTTCCCTGGAGGTTGTGTTCGGGGTGACCTGGTGCTGGTCCTGGGGTGACGTGTCTGTGTTGGGTTTGACTTCCCAGGCTTTCATAGAGATGAACACGGAGGAGGCAGCCAACACCATGGTGAACTACTACACCACAATCGCTCCTATGCTCCGGAGCCAGCCCATCTACATCCAGTTCTCCAACCACAAGGAGCTGAAGACTGACAACTCTCCGAACCAGGCAGTCAGTTTGTTCTTCGTGTTGTCGTCCCAGGGTGGGGGGAACAGCCAGATCTCAGCTGGTGGCTTGAGATCCAGGGGCTTGGATAATGTCTGGTGCTTCAGGGCGTTTGTTTCTAGTGTTTGAAAGATTTCTGCAGAGTGCAGTCCTTCTGAGGCACAGCTCACCTGTGGTAGAGCACAGCCTGGTGCAGGTAGGTGCAGCTTCAAGACATCAGCACCTGAACCCAACAGGTCTTCAGGCTTGCTCTGGGCCCTTGAGGATCTTTGTGCACCACACACTCTGCAGAGGGGAAAAAGTTCCTGTTTTCAGCTCAGCTGCTCTTGGCAATCTTGTAGGACGGGAACACTGGAAAGAAATTCAAGTTACTTGAGGGTCCTTATCAGGGATGACTGCCAATACATCCCCTTTACCTCCTCTCCCTTTTCAGGATCAGAGCACCCAGTGCTGTGCAGAGGGAGTGCTGCTATTGGTGCTCTCGCAGCTGGAGCACATGAGTGTTCTGTGTGTGAGAGGGCTCTGCAGGAACACCCCAGGCAGTTCTCACTCCTGGACCCCTGTGGCAGATATTCATCAATCTTTCAGTCTTACCAGCTTCTCTAGGATTGTGGAGATACGATGTTTCACCCCGAAAGAGCCTCATTTTTCCCTTTTTGTAAATAACGGGATAATTTTGCTGCATCTCTTGATGCTGAGCAAGGTTTTGCAGTAGCACAGGTACTGCACATTTGATTTAGGTTGTATTTTTGCATTGCTCCAACTGGTTGGGGTGGTCTGCGTTGGCCCTGTTTCAAATCTGCGTCTGCAACCCTGGGAGCAGCACGGGGCTGTTGTGCTCGCCGCTGCATCCAGCTGGTTGTTGGCAGGCAGGAGGCTCCAGGAAGGCTGACAGTGTGTTTTTTGCAAGCAGAAGTGTGGGTCTGACAGGGTGTTTGGTCCTGCAGCGTGCCCAAGCAGCTCTGCAAGCCGTGGCCACGGTGCAGACCGGGAACCTAGCGCTGGCAGCCACGGCTGCGGCCGTCGATGCAGGAATGGCAATGGCTGGCCAGAGCCCTGTCCTGAGGATCATTGTGGAGAATCTCTTCTACCCCGTCACTCTGGATGTTCTGCATCAGGTAAAACACGTCCCCACAACTGCTTGAAGTTCCTGGAGGAAGGGGCAGCAACAGCTGGTGCGCTGTTGTATTTGCAGCGTCTCTGGTTTGTGCTTGTACAATGCGAGTTCTGAGCAGAGCTGTCAGACTTCTCTGGAGACCTGACATCTACAGGAGATTCTGCTTGCATTGGTCCCACTCTGACCAGGCTTTAATTTCCAGAGGTTTGATTCCTGGTCCACTTTAATTGGGTTGATTACAGTTCCTCAAGTTCTCTTTAGGTTTTAGCAAAAGTAGCTGCATTTTGTCCTCATACCAGGGCAGAGAAAACATACAGTGTCCAGGAGCCATTTAGGCAGTGGCCAGTTTGGAAAGTTCCCGCTGTCTGCTGCAATTGCTTAACTTCGTCTTCATGTTTAAAATGCATGCTTGATGCGTTAAAGAATCCTTGAAATTCCTGGAAAAGGTCCAGTTTGTGAAGGTATTTGTGAATCTTCCTGTGTAATAACCCAGAACAAACAGACGGTGTTTAGGGGGCGGTTGGATCACTCTGGTGTGTTCTAGGCTGATTCCCATGGTGTGGCTTAAAACCTTCAGTGTTTCAGTTGGAAGTGGACAGGCTGAAAGGATGGGCTTTTGTTTCTGCACGTGATAAGAGATCAATATGAAATTATCCTACTGGTAATGTGGTAACAAGATATGCAAATATTATCTTGCAGATTTTTTCCAAATTTGGTACAGTCTTGAAAATCATCACGTTCACAAAGAACCACCAGTTTCAGGCCCTGTTGCAATATGCTGACCCCATGAGTGCTCAGCATGCCAAACTGGTGAGTGCTGCATGCCTGGATTACTCTGTCGGGTTTGCCTGGGTTAATCCAAGCTCAGGTGGGAATGCTGGCATTGGGATGTGCTCGGAGGTCCTGCTGGGGCTGACACCAGTGTTGTCCTGAAGGGCAGAGCACGAGTGGGAGGGAATTGCCCCCACATACAGCGTGGGTGGCTCAGGGGCTGCCAGAGGGGCTGAATGAGGCAGAGCTGTCTACACGAGATACCTGGTCCTCAGATAGAGCCCTGGCATGGCCTAACACCTCTCTCCAGAGAGCACATGCTGTGGGCTTGGTCTAAATGCTTTTGGGTGAGGACTGGTTTTGTTTCCTCACAGTCTCTGGATGGACAGAACATCTACAATGCCTGCTGCACGCTGCGCATCGACTTCTCCAAGCTCACGAGTCTTAATGTAAAGTACAATAATGACAAGAGCAGAGACTACACCCGCCCAGACCTGCCCTCTGGGGACAATCAGCCCACTCTGGACCAGACCATGGCAGCTGCTTTTGGTGAGAGTTTGGGTAGTGGGAGCAGAGAAAAAAAATCCAACTGGGGTGTGTGTGTGTGTGTCAGTGTGGGAAGGGGAGGGGGCGTCATCCTGGTGTATTTGGTCAAAACTGTAGAACGCAGCGTGACTAAGGAAGAAAAGTTGGGAATCAGCCGAGGATCAGAGCAGTGCAAAGCACCGGGCGGGTCCCGGCCCTCGGCGCCTCTGCTGCCACCTGGTGTTGGCCCGCAGTCCGCACTGCGAGCGCTTACTGGAGCAAGTGGGTTGTGTCCTGGGCACAGCTCATCCTCAGGGCTGTTCCCATAACGGCGTCCTCGGAGCTGTCCCAGAACAGCAGGGTTAGCAGAGGAATCGTTTTTGTAATCTCCTGGAGCTCGGTGTTAACGCAGGAGGCATTTTCGAATCGCTGTTTTTGTTTCAGGGTTAAGCTTTCAACTAAACACTTGTGTTGAAGAACAGATCGAGACATTCCAGATAGCTTTAGGGAGGTTCAGGTTAGGTATTAGGAAAAGATTCTTTCCCCAGAGTGTGGTTGGGCGCTGGAAAGGCTCCTCGGGGAAGTGGTCACAACACAAGCCTGGCAGAGTTGAAGAAGCATTTAGACAACGCTCTCAGGCACATGGTGTGATTGTTGGGGCTGCCCTGTGTAGGGCTAAGAGTTGAACAGATCCTTAAGGGTCTGTTCTAACTCGGAATATTCTGTAGTTCTGGGAAGTCTAGCATTTTCCTGCTGTTATGTATCTTTGCATAATGTGTGTGTCTTTCCCAGGTGCCCCAGGAATAATCTCTCCTCCATATGCAGGAGCTGGCTTTCCTCCTACTTTTGCCATTCCTCAGGCTGCAGGTACTGTATTTCGTAAGTTGAATTTTTATGTAGGTTTTCTGCTGCTGAAGCGTCTTGACGTTTTAAACCAAAGTAGTGGTGGTTTTTCTGGGGTTAGCCGTGTAAATTCTAAATGCTGGCACTTGGGTATGGAAGGGACTGGCGTTCCAGGACATCACCTCAGCTAGGAATGTTGTGTGCAGCTGCAGCACCTCTGGGTGATGTCCTGGTGACAGGAGGGAAAACACATGAAGCAGGATAGGAGAGACAGTAAAGGCAGGCTTTAAAATAATTTAGGGACACGGGGAAGAGATACAAGTTCTTGGGCTTTGAATTTCCTCGTGTGGTTGCACAGGTTAGGGACTCACTTCGACAGCTATAAATGTAGTCAAAAGCAAGGAATCTGACCATTTTTTTTCTTAAATATTTTGAGAAAGCTGGTATTTAAACATGAACCTAATTACATGTGCTGGGATTGTTGCACTGTGAAGTTCAGAGCTCATGTTGCAGGTAACAGATCATTGCTGCTTGCAGAAATGGCCAAGAGTCTGAGATGAAAGATGGAGGTGCTGCACACACTCACTGGAGTGCCAGTCTAAGCAGGCTTTGCTGGGGCTCTCAGCATTCCAAGCCATGTTGGCTTTCTGGGAACCTGGTGGAATTTCCTTGCTTATGACAGACAGGCACAGACCAAACTGTTGAGGTGATGCTGTTTTGGTACCATCCATCCCTGCTTGGGAAACAGGAAGGGCTACCTGGGGGAGTAATCCATGGAATGGATCACTAGCAGTTGTTTCTCGAGCTCTAGAGCTCTTGCCCTTGGAGGGCCAGTACAGGAGGTGCCAGCTGGTTCTGGGAACAGCCTAGGAATGCCTGTAAATCCAGCTGCAGTGGTTCCTGTTCAGGAGAGCTGGGTGGTGGTGGCACAGGGTACCTGATGGTTGCATGCATGGTGAGAGCACGTTGTGCATGCCCTGGTTGGACAGACCCTCCCCACGCCCTGCGTGTGACTCCCGCCCTGCACAGCAGAGCTGAGGCTTTGTGCTCGTCCACTGCTTGTGAAACGTGTGAGAGTGCTGAGGAACCTGCTCAGCACCAGGCACTGCAAAAGCAAATCCTGTTAGAAACCAGAACATTTCCTGCAGCACCAGAAGCGGAGGCTCCTGTTGCCCTTAGGATACAATGGTCACTGTTGGGAATGATGACTTGCATGGTTCAGAGAGTGTGCTGTTCTCCCTTCTGGTGCAGCAAATACACTAGAGTACATGCTGTTAATTCTTTACTGGTTAATATTCTTTAATTTCCAGGCCTGACAGTTCCAAATGTTCCTGGAGCACTAACTCCTTTGGCTATTCCAGCAGCAGCTGCAGCGGCTGCAGCAGGACGGATTGCCATTCCCGGCCTGGCTGGGGCAGGGCACTCCGTGCTGCTGGTTAGCAATCTGATCCCAGAGGTTAGTGCAGTCCTAACTTTACTTTTTTTTTTTTTTTTTCTCCTTCCTGTTATCTCTGCTTTCACTTTCTGAACACGGATTGGGCTGAAATTCATTGAAAGTGAAATCCTGCTGTATCCAAAGCAAGCGGCGCCGCTCGAGCAGCGGCGGCCGCGCTCTGCCGGCCCCACGCGCAGAGCAGAGCAGAGCAGTACTCTAGTTCTAGTTGCTGAAGGGAAATGGGAAAGTCCATCTCAAATTGAAATTGCTCTTCCTTGGTTCAGCACCAAGGATGCTGCCTGACTGCTCTTGTCCCCCAGAGACTACAATGCCTGTGCCTTCCTCCCTTTTCTGTTTGGAGTCTCCCTGCCATTCCCATGGAATAGTGTCATTTGGGTCACAGAATAGCCATGTCCATTCCTTTTCCTTGGCATGTTGTAGTTTTTAATACATTAATTCAGAACTACAGAGAGGCTTCATGCTGATCTTTGCTCTTTCTGTGTAGTGTCTGGACCCCTGCCAGCTTGACCTTGTACCTGTGCAGTATTTCCTCTGCCATGTGCTTGCACATTTCCCCCTTCCAGGATTCCTGGAGGTTTTTCCTTAGTTAAATCCCTTAACAGCTCACATTTTACATTTTCAATTCTACTTAACTGAATGAGTTGAAATATTTGGGTTTCTTTAAAAATAAAAGCAAGCCATAGTTGAACAAAAATCTTCTTTAATGAAAGACAGCATCATAAGGGAATTGGATACGGGGGGCTTGGATTTTCCTTCAGTCAGCCCCTGGCTCTGGTTGGATTGAAAGTGTAGAACCTCTGGTATGCAGCAGAGTGATAAGGCTCTGCTGAGGAGCTGTAACTGGTGGGACTGTGCACACACGTTAATAGCACTTTGCAAAGCTGTAAAACTGACCAGTGCAGAGTCACCACAAAACCTCTTTGGATCAAAGGGGAAGCCTGGATGTGATGAATGATCAAAATGTTTAACTCTGGAAGAGATGAACCAATTAGATCATGTTTCGGACTTCTCTTACCTGTCATTGCTGTTCTCTCCAGCGCATGAAATAATGGCAGGGGCTGTGGAACAGCTTTGGGATTTGCTGCTCGTGCTGCCTGGGAACTGCTCTGCCAATCCAGGGACTCTCATCTCTGGCTTGTGCCATCATAACTCTTAAAAGAGCTGGCATTGTTATTCCTGACCAGTGTGATGCTGCCAAGTGTGTGCTCCAGGGATGCTCTTGGGTGCCTGGATGGCAGTGGCAGGACAAGGGGCTGTGCTGCACCTCTTGATTTCTCACAGCCCTGAGCAGTGCCAGTGGGGACAGCTTTGCTCAGGCAGGAGCAAGCAGTTATTTCATGCCCTGTGTTTTTTGAGGAGCTCTTCACTCTCCATCCAGCTTGTCTTTGGGCTAGAGAGACTTTGGGACTTGGACTGAAGCTGTAAACTAACAGACATGAAACTTTTTCCATTGCCTGTATAATCAGTGTTGTAGAAACTTACCTGTGCCACAACCAGTTAGTAAAGAAACAGTATTGCCTGGAGTGACTGCTGTGCTGTGGGGTTTTCCTGAATGGGAATCATGGGAACTGAAAAGGCTCTGTTTGTCCTTCCACAAGAGTGGGAGCAGTCTGCACATCCCTTGTGGTGACCCCAACATGTTGGGTTCTGCCCGGTGAGATCAGGCCACGGAGCGGGAAGGGAACAGACCTCTCTGCAAATGAGGTATCTGTTACTTTATCCAAGTGCTTACAGCAGGCCTTGGAGGGGGCTTTTGGGGCGGTACAGCTGCTCATCCAGATGATCTGTTCCCTTAAAGCAGCGCTTGGTATCCGTGGGGGATGTTCATTTATTCCCAGCCAAGTGCTGCAGCACAGGTTGCTTCCCGCAGTGCCTGGCCCCGGAGCAGATGCAGCTGTTTGTGACTTGGTTCATGAAGTCATTTCGTCCAAGGAATTTGTGTAAATGGAGAAAGTCTTTTTAGGCAAATTTTAGGGAGTACCGTTGTGATTGAATTGGGTATTGCAGCCTGTGGAAGTCACTCCATGGGGATACTGTCTCTTATATCTTTGTATATCTGAAGTAAAAATGCCTTTTCTTTATCATTGTGTTCCACTAGGTAAAACCTATTAACTGTTTCTGTAAGCGAGTTATTGTATGTAGAATTCTATAAATCTGACTGATGGAACACTACATATTCCTTATGTATTTACTGACCTGTGTTTTTTGCTACTTTTTTCTTTTCTCCCCATCCCTGAATTTTTTTTCTTCCCCTGATCCGGAATTT
Source organism: Oxyruncus cristatus (assembly GCA_013399855.1). Classification (NCBI taxonomy): domain Eukaryota; kingdom Metazoa; phylum Chordata; class Aves; order Passeriformes; family Cotingidae; genus Oxyruncus; species Oxyruncus cristatus. Next base: position 169,576 of record VXAY01000239.1, read on the forward strand.
CTTTGCCAACTGACTGCACGGTACTTCTGCTTCCTGTTGTTGCTTGAAACAAAAAATAAAAAACATTCCCCTTCCAAAAAAAAAAAAAAAACCAAACCAAAAAAAAAAAATAAAACAAACCCTGCTCTTCGGAAACCAACCTGCCCTTCAATATTAACCATCTTGAAAACTTCATCATCCATCAACCAATTTCGCCATTTCCTGCGGGGACTCTGCCCTTCCTCGTTGTGGACGATTTGTGCAACCTCGCTCTCCCCTTCGATTCCTTACCTCTTCCCTGTCCCTCCGCTGCCTTGCTCTGCTGTTCTCTAAAGAGAGTTACACCCCAATGCCTCTTTATTCTTTTCGGTATGTTATTATTCACACTTTTTATTACCTTGTTTTTTCATTTATTTGAGATTACTTTTTGATACTTCAGAAATGTACAGTTTGCAGTTTGCCTTTTTTTTTCTTTTTTTTTTTTTTTGAATGCGTAATTTTGGTTTTTACATTGTTTACTTAGTTTGCTGTTTAATTTAGTTTGCCTTTGGTTTTGGTTCAGTTCTGCATGGGTTATTGCTTTGCATGTCTTTGATAAGAGTTTTAAATTGTGAGAGCATGCAAAATTGTCCAGTCTTCTGGCAGTAAGATTTTGGCTTTTTGCTGAAACCCAGTGTCTTTTCTTTAATGTATTGTTCCATTATTATTCTGCTATGTAAGAATTCCCTTAATTAGAGCAGAATACATAACCATGGTTGAAATGAGATCAGTTCTGGTTGGGAATGGATTTTTTTGCTGTTGGATTGATTAGCTGATGTTAAGTTGAATGAGACCTTGCTTTGTTTCCCTATCTGAGACTGTTCTTGTTTACTCCCTCTTTGAAGGAGTCTATGGTGATGTGCAGAGGGTGAAGATTTTATTTAAGAAGCAAGAGAATGCCCTAGTTCAGATGACCGATGGGAACCAGGCCCAGCTTGGTAAGCTCGGGAGTGTCAGGCTCTGGGCAGTAAGAGACAAAATGGGTAGTTAAAGCTTTAATATCAGCACTCAGTTCTCTTGCAAAAGAAGACCCAAAGCCCGAATGTGTCCGTGGCTGTGGGGCAGCTCTGGGGCAGGGGTAGCTCGTGGGTGCAAGAGGGAAGCAGACTGAGAACACAGTGAGCCTGAGGGACGCTTGCAGGGGGTGTGATGTCTGCCAGGGCAGGACTAGAGTGAAATTCTGGCTTTGAATTCGTGTCTGAACAAAACTGAAGTGCCCCTGCAGTCAGGTGTGTCCTCCCCCTTGCAGCCATGAGCCACTTGAACGGGCAGAAGCTCCACGGGAAGCCGATCCGTATCACGCTGTCCAAGCACCAGACAGTGCAGCTGCCCGGCAAGGGCCAGGAGGACCAACGCCTGACCAAGGACTACGCGAATTCTCCTCTACATCGCTTCAAGAAACCAGGCTCCAAAAATTTCCAAAATATCTTTCCCCCTTCTGCCACTCTGCATCTGTCCAATATTCCGTAAGTACCTGCTGGGGATGTGGCTGAGCACTGAGGTGTTTGCAACTTCGGTCTGAGCACAGGCAGCTCTGTGCTGCTGGCGGGAGAGCTACCCCAGCTCCCTGTTCCATCTCCTTGCCACGCCAAGATGCTGCTGGCAGGCAATTTAGAAGAAGTCTCTGATGAGAATTTGAGATTAAGTGGGTCTATCAATGTCCTTTTGACTGGAAACACTGTTTCTTTCAGACCCTCAATAACTGAAGAAGATCTCAAGATGTTATTTTCAAGCAATGGTGGGGTGGTCAAAGGATTCAAATTCTTCCAGTAAGTGTTTTGTGTTACATCCTCTCCTTACACTGGGCTTTTCCATACGGGAAGGGTGGAAGTACTTAGTTCCAATCAAATCCCAGCTCAGGCCCAAAAAGGTGAGCAGAATCCTCACTAATGCAGCGTTTGACTCTGGAATAAAGAATTCCTGAGTAATCTTGGGTTGAGCACTGACTGAGGAGTTGGGCTGTGCGTGCTTGCTGCAGAGATACTCCTCTGTGTAGAGAGTGAGTGTAGTGCAAGTTCCTGGAGGGGGGTCAGTTCTCTGCCAGCCTCATCAAGTGCTGGATGAGAGAACTTGGATCGAGTTGGGGAAGCTCCTGCAGTGGAACTGAACATGCCTGAAACTTGTGTCTTGTCAGGAAGGACCGTAAAATGGCTCTGATCCAGATGGGCTCTGTGGAAGAAGCCATTCAGTCCCTCATTGAGCTCCACAATCATGACCTGGGGGAGAACCATCACCTGCGTGTGTCCTTCTCCAAGTCCACCATTTAGAGCTTGGGAAGGCCTGAGACAAAATGGACTTGACTTAAAACCTGTGGGGCTCAGCCTTGACCTTAAAAGGCTGGACACCAGGGTTTCAACTTCCATCATTCCAGAAAAAAAAAAAAAAAAGCCACTTTAAAAATGCAGCTGAAGTGACCTTAAAAGACCAGAGATTTTATTTTTTTAAAGATAAATCAGTTTACCGGTTTTTAAAAAAAAAAAAAGAAAATTAACTCTAATTCCTCTTGCTAACCTTGCGGTGATGGGTAACAATCTTGACTGTTCCAATAAAAATCACAAGTTCAAGTTTACACTATGGAACCTGCTCTGGGAAATTCCCCTCCCCTCCTGCTCCTCCCCTGAAAAGCAGATCCCAACAAGTTTTATCAGGTTTCACATTGATGCCTTTTTTTAATTTCTTTACCCATCCATGCCTTGAAAGACCTAAAACCACTGTGTGAATTCACTGTAGCGCCTTGGAGTCAGGACTGTGGTGACCAGGAGCTCCCAGCCCGCCCAGCACAACACTCGGTTGCATTGATCCCACCTTACTTGTGCACCTGCTGTCCTGTGCCTTAAACCTTCTACTTCTCTGGGGAAACATCCGAGCGGCAGGGAGGGGATGGGCAGAGCCGAGGGGGAGGAGCAGCTCTGGCTACGATCAGCTGGGGGAGCTGGCAAAGCGGAGAAAGGAAATGCTGGGCTGTGACACCGCTGCCCGCGAGCGTCTCCATCCCAACGTGTCTTGTGCCGCTTCCCAGTCTGCTCGTGGGTCACTGCCACCTGCAAACTCGGGTGGGAGTCACCCCAGATCCTTTGTGACACTCGGACTGAGCAGAGGTTCTGGGCAGGGGAGCGTTCCCAAGGCCAAATCACATTCCAGTGTCAGGAGCGAGCCCGCAGGCTCTGCCCTCACGGAGCGTTGGTGAGGGACGGGAGAGCCCCTGTGGGACGCTTGAGAAGATGAATCAGAGTTTGTCCAAATTGTGTGTGTATATACCTAAACGCTTGGCTAGGATTTGGAGAATCCTTGGATACCCCATGATTAGAAAGGTGCCTGCAAGGCACCTTCATGCCCCTAATTGGACAATAACGAGGCCGCTGTAGCTCCGCCGTCGTTCTTAGAGCATGTCTTCAGCATTTGAGCTTTTGTTTGAATCCTTGTATTATACTTTGATGCCGTTGCTGTCCTCTGTGCCTAGCAATATTTCCAGTTGACCAAATATTCTAATCTCTTTATATGCAAAAGAAATAGTTTTAAGTACCTTTTATAGAATGATAAGATGGTATAAACGTAATCTAAATTTACTCCTTTGTGGTATTACCCGTGTATACTGTACTTTATTTTCTTTGTTTTGTAATTGAAGCTGTAGGGCAGGAGTAGTTTCCAGGCTGAGGTCGTGGCTGAGGATGAGCAGAGCCAAGGGTGTGAGAGAACGAGCACAAACAGCTCGGGAATGGAAGGAAAAGGACCCAGGCTAAAGATTTTTTTTTTACCTTTTGAACCTATAAGCCCAGATGTTGTTCTAGGAAGGGAATTTATTAAAAGTAGAATGCAGCAGATCGGTTTTTCCCAATGATACAACCATTTTTTATTTTTTTTTTTTTTCTGGCTTACAACTCTTTCCCGGGCCATTCTGCCTTCTATTCCGTGTGATCCAATGTTGCCTTACATTTCCCTCTAACCTGCAACCTGTTCGGATGCAAAATAACAAGAATCTTGTACTTTTTTTCAGGGTTTTTCTGCAAATTGTGGACCAAAGTTTGTTTTTTAATTGTCTTAGTGTTGCAAGTTCTGATTTCCTTGCTTGGTGTGGGAGCTCTTGACTTGCCTAGCACTGAGTGTTTGGAAAAGTCTTAACTTTCCGTAGTTCCTCCCTGGACTCTCAAGGATATGAATTATGCTGGAGAAGTGTGAGAGGTCCGAGTGAGGGTCCGGCTGGGGCTGTGGCGCGCTGGGTCCCCCCCGTCGGCCGAGGAGGGCGAGACCCCCGGTGACAGCGTTGCCCCGGCTGCTTTTGGGTACCTCTAAATCCAGGTGAGCCGAGGATCTGCTCCTGCAGAGCTCCCTGGGGCCCTGCCAGTGTCCTGTGCTCAGGCAGGCGCACCCCGGGGTCTCGCTGGCTGTTGCCTCCTCCCCTCCCTGTTGAAACACCCGCTGCTCCCGCGAGGGGACCCAGCCCGCCCAGCACAGCAGCGGCACTGGTGTAACTGGTCAGTGCCCCCCATCAGCCTCCCCCAGCGCTGGGGAGGCTCCTGGGGCCGGGCCCTGGCCAGGACACACTGGGTGTCCTGTGCAGATCGCAGCTGGATTGGGGTAACCGGGCCCCCCCGGCACCGCAGGTGCTCCCTTCGGATCCTGTGTTTGCATGTAAAGAATGTGAGTAACTAAGGGTGTACATATTTATAATTTTTTTATACCTGTTGTAAGACATGAGGGGCAGCAAAACCCAGTTTTTTATGGTGACCAGATGTATTGTATATTTTGATAACAGCAATTCCAGGTTCAGTATTGTGGAAGGTGGGTGGGGAGGGGAAGCGTACACACCATCAGAATTCCATTGCCTCTTTCAAAGAATGTTTGTAATGCAAAAAGAAAAGAAATTAAAACTACTTTATAACAACCTTTGTACCTTTCTGTAGCTCCATTATTTCCTGTTGAGATTGTAGAAGCAGTTGGTGCCCAGTCTGTACTTGTGCTTTCAATAAATTCTTCTGTATCCTTCACTCCTGATCTTCCTCCTCTTTATTGTGCCTGTTTTGCTTCTGATTTTTCCTTCTCATGTAATTCCAGCTGCCTCATTTTTATTTAACTTTTGACTCTTCACACACTCTGGGCTGGCAGCATGTCCCTGTCTCCGTGGAGCGTGGGATGGGGTCTGGCCCTCCAGCCCCTCGGTGCTGGGCCGGAGCCCCGAGGCCTGAGGCTGGTTGGGTCCTCGCTGATGTTCTGCCTGTGTCACACTCCAGCACCTTTTACTTCATGTTCCTAAACTTTCCATATGTTCTGGCTAATATCCATGAAAAATAACCCACTTTGAGTCAAACCCTCCTCTCTGTAGTCCTTTGCTGTACCTGGGGGGCTGGATGTACCGTTCTCCATCCCGTGGGCAGAGGTGCGATTCCTGTTCCCTCCAGGAGCTCCCAGAGGAGCACGGTGCTTCCTTAGGGATCTGGTTTCTTACCTGTGTGCTCAGGTAAGTCACCCCGTGTCCTGAGGGGAGACACAAGCCCCAGCCTGAGCTGCTGTGGCTCTGCTGTCCCTCTGTGCTAAGCCAGCATTAGGCTCCAGCATACTCCACAGGCCTCAGGCTCCAGGGTTACCGAGGGGGTCTTGCTGGAGCCAGGGACTGCTGAAAGGGACCACTGTTGCTCCTTGAAAGTCTAATGGGATTTGTAGCAGCTGCCTCTCCTGATCTCCGGGTGGGTGTGAAAGCTGGGCCGAGCGGGATGTGCTGCTGCCCCGCCAGAGTGAGCAGGATCAGTGCTCCTGGCTTGGTTCCCCGAGTTCCCTGGGGCCCGGCCCAGGCTTTGCATCCATCCCTGGCCCCTCGGACACTGATCGGCTGCTGGAGGGTCGGTCGGGGCAGCGATGGCCGTGGACGGGGTCCCAAGTGGGAGCAGCAGCGGCTCCTGGGGGAACGTGTCCTTCCCCGCCTCTGTTCTGCCATCCCACCCCACCCCTTCCCACGGCAGAGCCCCCGAGGTGCTGCCGAGCTCTTCCCGGCCCGTGGCCGGCAGTGGAGGGAATTTCCCTAAAGCTGCCTTTAAAGGGAAAACTGACGTAGGGAAACAAACCGGGGCTGTTCCAGCGGGAGCTTGCGCACCAAAGGGCTTTTCCAGCTCCTGTCCAAGAGCAGCGGGAAGGAGCTCCCTGCGGAGGGAACACCCTGAACCCCGACCTTCCCTGCGCCCCCGGCACCGCCGGCTGCAAAACGGAAGTTGTCTGCGAGCAGAAACACCAAAGCAGGGACCCCTAATCGGGCATCCCTGGCTGAGGGCAAAGCGAACCCGGGGACGGCGGGGCGGGGGTGGGGCTGAGCCCTTTGTGTGTCACAAAGCCGGGGCGCCCTTGCCCTGGTGCTCACCCGGGGGACAGGGTGACGGTCTGGGGGCTCCTGGCAGAGGGTGTCCCCGGCGGAAAAGGTCGGGACGTCGCACACGGGTGGTGTCCCGGCCGGAGCTGATGAGGCGGGGGCTGGCAGCCGCTCCTGGAGGATGAGGATGAGGACGCGGACGCTCCCGCTCCCTCCCAGCCCCGCGGGTCCTGAAGCGCTGCAGCAGCGGCTGCTGGGGGAGGCTGCCCGAGAGGGGGGCCGGGGGCTGCGGGAGCCATGCGGGAGCGGGTGTGGGGCTGGAGGGGTGCCTGGGGCTGCGGGAGCGGTGCGGGGCTGGCAGTTGCCATGGAAACCGCTGGGTCAGAGGCAGAGGGAAGCGGCGTGTGACGCCATCGGCACCGCAATGAGCCATGAGCGCGGGGCCGACGCGGGGCTGCTGGGCTGGGAGCCCCCGCATCGCCCCAGGCCCCCGGCAAGGACGGGCGGCGTCTGTCCTGGTGACCTTCGCCGGAGGCTCCCGGTCACCTGCCCGGGTCAAGCGCACCACGGTCGGACGCTGCAGCCCCGCAGCCCTCGAGCTGCTGCTGGTTGGCGTTGGACCCCTCCGGCTCCCCTCCCAGGGCCCCCCACAACCCCTCACGCCACGAGCTGCTGCCACAATCCTCCCGCTAATCCCGAGTGGCTTTTCCAGCACCGAGTCAGGGTTATGTGGATAATCCATATGTTTGCAAGGCAGAGGCTTTGGGATATCCACTCTTAATCCAATTGACAGTGGCAGTTTGGTGCCGTTGGCACAGCGTCCTGTTCCGGGGGGGACGCGGCTGTCCCGGGCTGGGAGCCCCCCGGGCTGGGAGCCCCCGTGGGTGCTGGAGCCCTGGTCCTGTCCCCCCAGCCGTGGGACCAGCTGCCCACACCCTGCCAAAGGAGCCCAGCCAGGGAACATCCACGTGTTTATTTGCTTTTCAAACCACAGCAGCTCCAGCCATTGCCCAACATACTCCCAGCCTGGAGACCCCCTCCCCCATCCCCCCCAAAACTCAGCCCCTCCGCTGGGACAGAGCTCAGCCCCTGCTGACCCCTGGGCCCTGTGCCCCTACCCCTCTCATCCAGCCCCCGCAGTATTTACAG
>VXAY01000239.1:183611-202544 GCA_013399855.1 Oxyruncus cristatus
AGCCCCAGCCCCGGCCCCGGGTGAGCAACGTCCACCCCGCTGCACCCCAAAACCCCCCCACACCCCCCAGCCGGGCCCAGGCACCGCCGGGCTCCTCCACAGCCATGGGGCCGAGTCCTGCTCCTGTCCTTGCTCTTGTACTGCTGCTGCTGCTCGGGCCCACAGTGAACGGTGAGTGCACCCCCCAAACCCCGGGATGGGGCCAGGGCAGTGGTGTCCCCAGCACGGGGCGGGGTCCTGCCCAGCCCTCCAGTCCCTGCCTCCACCTGCAGCCGGGTGCTGCCGCAAGCCACAGGGTCCAGGAGCCCAGCAAGGCACCACGGGTGTGACAGTGGCCTGTGCCCCTCACCAGACAGGGCCTCTCTCCTGCAGGGCAGCCCCGGGGACGGATCCTGGGGGGCTACGAGGCCAGGCCCCACCTGAAGCCGTACATGGCCTCTCTGCAGCTGGACGGGCAGCACGTCTGTGGGGGCTTCCTCATCGCCCAGCAGTGGGTGCTGAGCGCTGCCCACTGCACCGAGGAGACGTGAGTGGGGCGGAGGGGGGTCAGCTTTGTGCCTGGGGGGGCTGCTGGACTCGGGCCAAATCCCACTCTGTAGCCCTGACCCTGGTGTCGGGGCGCTGGGCTCCGATTCCGCCCGCAGTGAGGGCTGAGCAGGGGCTGCAGGAGCTCCTGGTGTCCCTGGGGGGCTCTCTGGTCCCACAGGCACCCCACTGCCACGGCTGGGTGCAACGACACCCCCAGCTCTGTTTGTCCCACACTCTTGATTCTCTTCCAGGAACGACAAACTCTTCCAGGTGCTGCTGGGTGCCCACTCGCTCACGGAGCAGGAGCCCCACAAACGCCTGTACCGGGTGCGCGCCCAGTTCCCCCACCCCGGCAGCAACAAGCACAACAACAAGGATGACCTCCTCCTCCTCCAGGTGGGCTGGGGGCCACTGAGACCCTCCTCCCCACTCCTGCAAACCCCGCTGTCCCTTGGGACCCTGCGGGGTCCCCAGAGAAAACCCTCAAGGTCATGCTGGGCCTGATTCCCCTGACCCTTCCTCCCTGTCCTATGGGACCATCTCTGCTTCCCCCACAAAAGACCTTAGAGCTGCCTCCAAATGCCTCCACCTTCCTCGAGCCTCCAACCCTGGTCTCCGGCTGCGTTCCTGGCGCTCTGGTCGGGAGGCAAAGCCCTGAGCGCAGCCAGGCCTGGGGCGACCCCGGTGTCAGGGCTGGGCTTGCCAATGCCCTGCTGGACGGTGGGGCACAGCTGCCCCTTCCCCCCCGCCCTGACCCGGGTCCCCTCTTGCTTGGTGGCAGCTGGAGGAGAAGGCGGAGCTGAACGCGGACGTGCGGGTGCTGCCGTTCCAGCGGGAGGACAGGGACGTGGCGCCCGACACCGTGTGCGAGGTGGCGGGCTGGGGCACCACCAGCCACAGCGGCAGGCGGCCCGACACGCTGCACCAGGTGGAGCGGCCGGTGATCAGCCGCGACGTCTGCAACCACCGCACCCGCCACGACGGCACCATCACCGGCAACATGATGTGCACCGACTCCCGCAGGAAGGACACCTGCAAGGTACCGCCGCCCGCCTCCCGCGGGCCCGCGGCTGGACCCTCGGGCTGGGGCTGCCGACCGCCCCCGGGGGCCGGGAGAGGGCAAGGCGGGAGAATTTCCCCAGCCCGGGGGCAGGCCAGGGGCGGCGGGGCAGGGGGAGGTCGAGTCCCTGAGGTGAGGGGGCTCCTCACCCCGTGCTGGCCGCTGCAGGGCAGCTCACGGGAGCCTGGGGGCAGCAGTCAGGGGTGGGAGGTGGGCTGCGGCGTCCCAGCAAACTCTCGGCCGTGCTGACGAGCCCCGGTCCCGCAGGGAGACTCCGGCGGCCCCCTGGTCTGCGGAGGGGTGGCCGAGGGAGTGGTCACCGCCGGCTCCCGCGTCTGCGGCAACTACAAGAAACCGGCCATCTACACCCGCATCGCCCCGTACGCGGCCTGGATCGACGGCGTCATGGCCTCCGCGGACGGGGCGGGGGATGCTCGCTGACGGGACCCCGGGGACCTGCTCCACGCCACGGCTTGCTGCTGCCAGCCCGGCCAGAGCACCCCACGCTGCTGCCAGCCCGCTGCGCGCCCAGGGGCTCCCAAAGCTGCCCACCCCGCTCCCGGAGCGTCCCCCCGCAGCAGGAGGAGGGCGGCGCAAGGCACCAGGGAAGGGGGTCCCTGGCCCCCTACTCGCAAAGCACAGGGCCCAGCTGGGGGAGGACGGGGGGAGGCGGGTCACAGCCCTCCCCCCAGGCTTTGCTGGAGGCTCCCGAAACGCTGCCCACGATCGCTGCAATAAAGTGATGGTGACTTCTGCAGAGCTGGGAGCCCGGGCGGGAGCCCCCCGCTGCTGAGGGGAGCTGCACATGGGGTGGGAGGTGCGGAGATTGAGCCCTCGGGGGCTGCGTGGCCTCGGCTGGGAGCAGGGGACACGTCCTGCGGTGTGGCCATGACAAGGTCCAGAGCCGGGACCTCCTGCAGGGTCATTGTGTGAACACTTGGGAAAGCAGAACCTGCCTGTTGCTGATACAGCAGCAGCAGCTCCAGCTCCTGCAGAGGGATTTGTCTCTCTCCTTTTGTGCTGGGACCCAACAGGACTCTCAGTGGGTCCCTCTTGTCCCAGGAGCCGAGGAGCAGGGCGAGGCACAGCCCCGTCTTCCCACCATAACCCCGGTCCTTGTCCCGTGTGTCCCCCCTCCCAGGCCCCCCCTCTCCCAACTCCCCAGTCCTTGGAGGGAGCAGGGCCAAGGCACAAGGGGTGGGAGTTGGGCAGCAGCACGGCCCAGGGCACTGCCAGACCCTTCCAGTCCCGTCCCAGGAGCTCCATGGTGGGTGGGACATGAATGTCTGTCCCCCTGCTCCCTCCCCCTGCTGTGCTGCTTCTCCCCGCTCCAAATCAAACATTAAATAACCCCAAACCTGTTCTCTGAGAAAAAGAGGCTCACGAGGGGCCTGGGTTGAGTTTTACTTACAGGCGAAAAGAGCCTTAACAAGGTGCAGTTTCCTAATTAGACATTTGATTGCCCTTAATTACCAGCAGAACAGCGAGGGGGAGAGCTCTGTACAGCTCCTCCAGCTCCACACAGTGAAATGTTCGCTGGAGTTGGGGAATGAGCTCTCTGCCACCAGCTCCAGCTCTCAGCAGTAATGAAAATGCAGTTCCAGAAGGAATGTAAAAAAAAAATTGGCTCATTCCTTCCCTTGTCGGGTCTGTGGGGACATGAAATTGGCTGGTTGGGACGCAGGACGGCTGGAGGCTCCAGGCTCTCCTCCCCAAGAGCCGCAGGACCCTCGGGAACAGAGCAGGCCCAAGTCACCCACCTGACCCCCAAAGGGCCGGGGCTCCACAGGCACAGCCCCGCTGGCACTGGGAGGTTGTGATTTCCTGCCCAGTGCAGCAGCAGCCAAGGGGGCCAAGGGAGGGCAAAAGTCCAAGAGGATTTTCGGCTGCATCGGGAACGCTCCTCCTCCGACCTGCTCAAGTGTCTGGCTTTGCCTGAAGCTGGAGACCTACCCAACCCCAAGGATTTCATGTTTTCTCCTCTTGTGTCCATAAGGATGTGGCAGAACCTTGAAAACACCCATTTCCCCAGCCCCTGGCAGCTCTTTTCCTGACAGATGCACTGGGGGCTCTCCCCCGGCTCCGTTGCCCCGGCCATGCACTGGGTGGCCACATCACACCACAGAAACAAACCACATGTTCTGTACAAAATCATGGGAATTTTTATTTACAACAGCAAGAGCCAAAGGGAGGGTTCATTCCAGGCAGCAGCACTCGTGTTCCTGCTCTGATCCAACACCGATGGGCACGCAGGCGACAGCTCCTGGCAGAGGGGCAGATCTGCTCAGGGACCAGGAGTGCCCAGCCCACTTCTCAAGCAGCCAGAAGCACAGGATGGATCTGGGGTACCAGCTGTCTGTTCACCTCACCTGGGACCTCGTTCCCCATCCCCAGCCACCCCGTCATCCCTCTCTGCCCAGAGTGCTCTGCCAGCACAGCCCTGGCACACAGCCAGGCTCTCCCCTCCCGGGCCCCAAACGATGGGGAAACCTCTGGCATTGCCTTCCAGCTCTTCCCTGGAAAAGAAGAGCTCCCTCCACTCCGTTTTCCAGCACAGCTCAGTCAGGCAGAGCGGCAGCAGCTTGTTCCAGGAGAGGAGCTGCTGTGCCCTTGTCGCGACCCCTCCGTGGAGGGAGCCCCACGCAGCCCTTGGCCCCCACGGCGCCCCAGGAAGGGCCTCAGGAGTAGCTGAGGGGCATCTTCCTCCATAGCCCCCCGCACAGGCAGTTCTTGATCCAGCGCTGCTCCCACTGCTTCACCGCTGTCACCTTGTTGGGCGACTTGAGCATCGTGACACAGCCACACCTGGGGGGACACGGGCGGTGCAGCCAGCCCAGGGCGGCCCCGAAGAGCCACTGCTGCTGGGCTGCCGCGCGGATCACGCAGGAACGGGGGCATCCACGGGGGAAAACGGCTCCTGTCACCCGCAGGTGACTCTTGAGAGCACCAAAACCAGCTGAAACCAGCGAGCAGCAACCCTGCAGAGGGCCCTCCCGGAGCCAGAGCCGGAGCCTGGCGCGGAACGGCCCCAGCTGCTGTTTACACGTGAAACAGCCGACAGTCATCTCACAAAAATGATGTGCTACAGAGGCTTTCTATTAAAGCCAGTAATTAAAGCTAATTCAATCACATGACTAGGTGGATGTTTTTCCCCTGAGCCATTAGCCTGAAATCCAGGCTCTCCCGTGAGGGTGGATGAGGGGGCCAGCACGAAATGCGAGCCTTGGGTGGAAAGACGACCCCAAACTGGGAGCAGGGGTCCTGGGTGGTTCCTCCCCCCAACCCCACTCCAAGCACAGGGGTGCTTTAAGGACCAGCCCTGCAGAACTGGGAATCATATAAAGGAGTCACTATAGAGACTCCTCCAGGCCTGATTCTGGCTCCACTGACCAGACTGTTAATTTAAGAACTTCATCTCATCTGTTGGACTTTTAACCCAAGGGCCAGGCCACAGCGAGGCCACTCTCTGGCAATGCCCCGAGCGTCCCAGGCTGGGGACATCTTAGCCACAGCCATAACCAGCCTCAAAGAGCTCCTGAAGGACACCCAGCACAGTGGGAGTCCTGCCCGAGCCCAGCTGCACAGTGCAGTGGCACCCGTGTCACCTACCTGGTACAGGACTTGCACTCCTCCGTCGGGTACGCGCCCAGGTGCAGCCGCCTCAGGTGGTCAATTTTGGGCTGTCCCGGGGCCCTGTGGAGGGAAAACAGGACTTTCCCAGAGTGTCACTTTCCACAGGCAGCTCCCAGGACAGGGAGCTGCATTTCAGTGGCCAACCTGGCAGAGGCTCTGCCCACCCAGTGCCGTGGGATTTGCAGACACAACAACGCCAACTAATCACAAACCAGAGGGTTTTTTCCCCATTTGCCATTGCTTTTCAGTACTTCAAATTCCCAGCCCATCACAAGTTGAGAAATGGATTCGAGTAGAGAGGATAAACTGCTCTTGGGTCCAGCAAGAGGACAAGCCAAACCCCCAGGTGTCCCAAACCACAGAGCTGCCAAGAGACCCCAACGCCTGCAACATCCCTTCTCACCGCAGCACCTACTCGTTCCACATGTCTGTACCTGACAAAGGCATCGAACTGGGAAGAGATAGTGTGGCCAACGAGGCCGGGAGCCTTCCCGAACTGCAGCCGGACCAGCTGCTTGTTCTGCAGCTTGCTGATGATGCCGTCGTTGATGGGCAGCCAGTCGATGTTGGGAATGAGCAGCTGGCTGGGCAGGAGGCAGCACTCGTCGATCAGGGCATCGTCGGGCTCCGTGATGTGATTTTCCTCACGACCTGTAGGGAAAACAGAGCAAAGAACCAGAGTGACTTTTGCAATTCCGCTTCAGAGCTCCAGAGAGCTGCGTGCAGCCTCCTCCTCCTCCACTGCCAAGACAGCCTGGAAAACAATAACCTTGGCAGCTGCACTTGCCCTTTCCGACCCCCCCTTGGAGTCATGTCCCGCAGTCACTCCTTGCACGCACCAGCCCCACCGAGGCAGGAATGACTGTTTGGGGAACCGGTGACACTCACAGCACAGCCAGAGCTTGGTCAGGAGCCGGAAGAGCAGGGACATGCTGTCCTGGGTGTCGGAGGTCGCCGTGTAGACGGGGAGGCAGCTCGGCTTCAGCAGCCCCCAGATGCGGATCACCACCATCAGCTCGCGGAACATGCCGAGGGACGCGCCGTCGCGCAGGAAGCTGTGCCCGGGGCGCACCGGGGAGCCCTGCGGGGGGACAACGGGGTCACGCCCGCCCGAGCCACCCAGCTCTGCACCCACACAGCTCCCGCTGCCAGCAGCGCCCGCCCCACAGCACCCGCTGCCAGGGATGCGGGAGGTCTGCAGAGCTGCATCGGGAGTCTCCCCGAGCCCCGAGGGTACCGTGCTGCCAAAGGGCACGGGAAGGGCCGTTCTCTAGTTCTGCTGACCCTTACACTCCTCCCCAGCCCCTTCCCACACCCCACAGGGACACGTGGTCCTGGTTAAAACTCCCCAGCACTGCCCACGGGTGTTTGTCCCCCCCCGGGACGCCAGGTCTCACCTGGTTGGGAAGGCTGGCCAGGAGATAGAGCACAAAATCCCCCACCCACTGGATGAGCTGCTGCAGGGACTGCAATGTCGTCATCTCCAGGACAAACTCCTCTGTCTTCAGGTTAATCATCACCTTGTCAATGTCTGGAACAGACAGAAGTGAGACATCCCCTGGCTCAGGAAGATGGATCCGAACCTCAAACCCTCCCCAGGGAGGTCACCCTCCTCCTCCTCCTCAAACCTAGGAGTTACTACGAGACTGGCACTTCGTACTGAACGACGGGGCACAATCCGATGCCAAACACTGGGAAGGCAGCGCGGGACGCTGTGAGCTGCCAGTACCTACGTCGGTGATCTTGGAGCAGATCTCGGTGAGCCGGTCCCCGGGGCTCTTGTCCGGGGTGTTGAGGAAGTGGGGGCGCAGCAGCGATTTCAGGGTGCAGCTGATGGCGATGAGGAAGAGCTTGGCGTGGTAGTCACACACACGGGCGATGGTGCTGGAGGAGAGTTTGCACAGCGACGCCTTCATGGCAACGATGCGCGTGGAGAGCACCTGGGCCACGGGGAGACGTAGGAAAATGCACAGGCAAAGGCAGAATTAGCATAAGCTCATTAAAGCTGCTCCTGCTGCTGCTGTTGCTTTATTCTCTGCTCCCCGTTTCTGCTACGGGAGCGACAGGAATAATGAACGTTGTGCACGTGAGTGCTGCTGTTCCCAGAACGTGCCAAAAATAGACTTCACCACCTCATGCAAAGTCTCCAACAGGTAGAGACCTGCTGATGTCAGCGACAGCAAACGCTGCTAACATGGAGGCCCATCCCAGCTCCAGCACTGCCTGAGCCAGGCACTCGGAGAGCAGAGCTGGGCAGAGCTGCCTGTCTCCCGAGGAGAGGCACTGGCTGCTCCCCACTCCCAGCCCTGCCACGCCCACCCTCGGAGTGAACCCGGAGCCCCTGCCCACCCTGACCTGCTGCAGGGCCGCGTTCTGGCGCATGTACTCCTCGTGCAGCTTCTCCACCAGGTTCTGGACCATGCTGGGCTGGACATGGAGCAGGATGTCCCACCAGTCGTAGCCGGTCACCATGCAGTACTCCAGCAGGAACAGCAAGTGCCGCAGGGACATGTTCATGTCCAGCACGTGGCCCATGGAGGGGGAGATGCGGAGCATGCTCAGCTGAAGGGAGGAGGAAAAGGAAAACTGGCCACCAGGAACGGGCTTGAAAACACCCCACAAAGCTCCAACACAACACAGGGCCGCTCCTGACACAGCAACGATTCCTGCAGCGATGGGGTACGCCCCTTCCCATCTAACGTGGACGGCACAGCTGAAATTCCCAGCATCCTCTGGGCTTGTAGGAGAGCACCAACCTTGCCGTGACTGTCCACGCCGGCCAGGGCCAGCGAGGTCCAGGAGAGCTGCATGGCCTTGAAGTGCACCAGGGGCCCCGCGGTGCGCGGGCGCTTGAGGGACGGCTCGTCCACGGGGCGCTGCGAGGACGAGCCGTAGAACACGGCCATCATCTGCAGGGACAGCCGGTGCACGATGTGCACGCTGCCGTCGTGGAAAGCCAAGGCCAGGCCTGGGGACAGGAGACAACAGAAGCTGAGCCGGCGGCTCCCCCCAGCACGGCACGGCCCTCGCCCGGAGCTCTGGCCGCCGTCAGAGTCCACGTGGCAACAAGGAGCCATCGAAGGGCCGGGGGCTCCCAGGCCCCACGTTTCGCAGAGATGCGCCTCTTGCCACACAAACACAACGGGGTGGCTCGGAAGACACCGTGCCTTTGAAAGTTCTGCACGAGCGTTCCACAGGCTCTGCTCCCATTTTTTACTTCGGGTACAGCTCGGAAGTTGAAGTTTCAGGCAGAGGCCACCGTATTTAGGAGAAAGACGACAGGAACTCCTTACCCAGCCCAGGGAAGAACTTGGTGTCGTTTGCCACCTTCAGGTCCGTGTTGGTCAGCGAGATCGGCAGCTTCGGCAGCGCCACGGCCGACACCCGGTCCAGGTCGTTGGTGGCAGACAGGATCCGCCACTTCAGGATCATGGGCTGCTTGTCTCCCACTGGGGAAAACAAGCAAGCAAGTGAGGCATCTGTCCCCAAGAGATCAAATCCCTCGTTCCTGCCCACACTCTCCAACCATGCAGGATCACAGACCAGGCACTTCATTCCACCAGACCGGTATATTCCCCATATATTTCTCATGTTTCCCTTGTGTTTCCCTATTTTTTTCCTGAATTACACAAACGACTTGTTTTGCCAAACTTCCCCTCACAGAAGGCTCTGTTGGGGTTGATTTGAGAATCCTTATACAAAATAATCCTTTCTATTTCACCAAACAGACTGCCCTGACTGATTCTGTTCTATCTGAGATCGGGTGGAGCCCAGGCAGCCTGGGCAGGGGGTTTAATCCAGCTCTGCTGCCCGACCCTGGTCCTTTGGGAGGCTCTGCTCACAGCAAGAAGGCTGGCTGTGAATTTAACAACCAAACCACTTCCTGGAAACAGCCAGTTGCTGCCTACGATGCAAACAGACGGGAGTGAAACACTTGACTGAGAACACCCGAAAACAAACGTGGGCTTCTGGATAACCCCACATATGAGATAACGGATGGGAGAACCTGTCCTGCCTTTCCCCTCGGACCAGGTTCCTGTTCTTAAGAGCACCTGGCGCAGACACTCACCCACGGGCGAGATTTGCTGGAAGATGTTGTTGACCGGCAGGCCCTCCTTCCGCAGGGACCAGCACTCCACGATGCTGTTGTTCTGGTTGGAAGCGCAGAGCAGCACCTGCGGAACGGAGCCCCGTGCACGGCGTCACAACGGGGAGGTCGCCCTAAGAGCCCCCGGGGAAGCCAAGGTGGAGCCAACAGCCGCCTCCTTGTTCCTCGCTGAACTCCCACCCGCCTCAAGAGCGGCCGCTCACCTGCTCCGACATGTCCCGAGCCAGGAACTTGAGGTGCGTGATGGCCGGGTACTTGTCCTTGCGCGCGGGGTCGGTGGTGCAGCGCATGAACAGCGACGGCAGGATCTCGGTGTCGATCTTGCACTTCTCGTTCACCACGCTGACGCAGACCTTGTAGAACTGCACGGGGGAGGTGCTGCTGCCGTCCGACGTGGCCACCACGATGTTGCCCCCGCCCGTGAAGGCGACGTCGGCCAAGGCCACGCGGCAGCGCAGGCGGCACAGGCTCTCGGTGGCCGTCAGCACCTGCCCGTTGGGCTTGAGGAGGGACACGGTGACCAGCCCGCTGATGGTCACGGCGATCCAGCCCTCCATGGGCTTCCCGCCGAACAGCGTCAGCGACGGGGAGAACTTCACCCTGGAAAACTTCTCGCCGAAGTTCGACGCTCCCGACTGTAACAGAGGGCAGCAAAAACGAGGCGTTTGCGCTCCGTGCCCGTGGAGCTCCCCTCGTGGGAGGGGGGGACAGGATCTCCGCAGGACACCACAGGAATTAAAAAAAAAAACAGAATCAGAGAACTTGTGCTTGGCAGCCTCGGGCTTTGGGAGTCTGCAGGGTCAGACGGGTTTCCAAACAGGGAGCTCATCTCTGAACATGGGTCCTGTGCCCAAATCCCTGGGTCAACCCTCAGCACCTAGAACACATTTCCCCTGAATTACCACTGGTTAGGAAGGAACTGCTCTGTCTCCATGTTCCAGCCCCGAACTAAGGCACTACACCAAGAGAGACACATTTTAAGTGCCAAGAGGAACCTGGGCTCTAAACCCCATTGGAATTCAGCAGGAACCAGGAATCTGACTTTCCTCTTTGGCAAAAAAACTCCCCTCCTGGACTTGGCCAAGGTCACGAGAGAGCTCAGAGCAGACAGAACACAGGTGGGATCCCGAGCCCTTTGCCAAGACATGAGCCAGTGTTCCAGCCCAGGTGCCCCCAGAGCTGGGACAAACCTTCTCCACGTGCAGGGCCAGCTTGACTCCGTTGTGCAGCCAGGACAGGGCCACCACCGGGTCCCCCTCCACCACGCTGCCCACCATGCTCTCCCAGCTGTTGGCCAGGTGATCTGTCATACTCCAGCACTTGATGTGTCCGTCGGCATCCGCCGAGAGCAGCCTGGAGCCTGGGACAGCAGCGCCGTGTGAGAACAGGGGGAACAGCCCAACCCACCCCAAGGAATCACCCTCCGTCGCTCTGGGACGCAGGGACAGCGAGGAGGGATCCCAGCTCACCTGACTGATCCCACTCCAGACACGTGATGACCTCAGTGTGCCCAGAGTTCACGGAATACACGTCCCAGGGGTGCTCGGTGTCGATGATATGGACCATGTGGGTGAGGTCTGCAAGAACACAGAGGTGACTCCCTGTCCCTCCTCACCAGCCACTGTTTCTGAGCCCACAGAACCTCAGCTGATGTGGGGGAAAACATTAAATACTTTATATAAATGATTTTGGGCAGGATAACAACTGTGCTGGGAACTCAGTCAGGGGCCAGAAACCGACGTGGAGCTGGTCACGGTTTAGGGGAACAATCAGGGAACAACCACCCATTAGCCACTGTCAGAGGTTGAGGGACGGGAAGAAAAGCAGGAGCAGCGTTCCCTGCCAGGGGCAGGGCAGAGCCCCGGCCTCCCGGCCCAGCGGATCCTGGACCTGCCGGTGCTCCGGGAGCTCGCAGGGGAGGTCTCCCAGCCCTCCACGGGCACACGGTACCTTTCTCCTCCTCGTTGCGGAGGTCGGTGGTGAAGGCGATGAGGTTGCGGCAGGACCAGGCGCACACGAGGGGGATGGAGGGGCAGTGGTTGCTCTTGGGCTTCTTCTCCCACTCGCACACGTACGCCAGGTCCATCCCGCCGGCCGGGCCCGGCGGGCACCGGGACGCGGGACGTGCCCGCTCCTGCCTGGGGCGACACACGGCCCGTCGCACGGGCACGGCCCGCGGGGAGCGACCCGGGGAGGGGACGCAGCCCCGGGACACGGGCGGGGACTGCCCGGCACCGGGAGAGGCCCCGGCGGGCGGGACACACAGACAGGTCCCGCGGGGTGCCGGGGGATCCCCGGTCGGCCCCGGTCCGGACGATGCCGGTCCCGCCGCACGCACCGGCGCGCGCCGGCCCCTCCCGCCGCTCCGCAGGACCCCGCCCCGCCCCCGCGCGCTGCCCCTCTCCGCGCCTCAGGCACCGCTGCGGACACCCCCGGCCTGGGGGGCCCTCAGAGCGGGGCGGGGCCGGGCAGACAACCCACGGCTCAAATTTGCATGGATGCCCTCCCAGAACCCTCCGGGGCAGCGCCGGCGAGTAGAACCCGCGTATTTGGGACGTTCTGGAGAAGTCGAAAGGACAGCGAGGTGTTGAAACGTTGGGGAAACCCGAGCAGGCTTACAAAAGCTTTCTTTCCTCCACTCGTATGGGTCACCCTGTCCTAACCATTTTCAAATTCTGGACCTTTAAGTTTCGCAGCGCACACACCCGAATTCGTGCTCGCTTCTGCAGCACATATACTAAAATTGGAACGATACAGAGAAGATTAGCATGGCCCCTGCGCAAGGATGACACGCAAATTCGTGAAGCGTTCCATATTTTTCGCACCTGCCCCCACCTCCCTTTTTCGGGCGCTGCCGAAGGACAACCCCACGAGACGCCCCCCGCACCCCCGCCCGTGCCTCCCTTCCCCGTCCCCATGCAAGACACTGAGCCGCAGCGGGGGAGCACCGTGTTTATTGTTCCTGAACCTGCCCATGCCCGAGTCACACCAGCAAAGCAGGCACGAGGGGGTCCCCGGAGCAACCTACAAAGACCCCCAGGGCACACCCTGCGAGCAGCTTGCAAGCACGTGTCGGGGACACGGGGGACACAGAGAGCCCCCCAAACTGCCCCACCTGCCCCCATGGCAGCTGTGGGCAAGCAGGGAGAGCCCCGAGGGGGGCTGCACCCCCCTAGCACGCACACACACACACACACACAAGTAAATATACACACACATGATAAAAAACACGGGCTATATTACACTTAAAAACAGCCCCGTGGTGCAGGCAGGGCACAGATAGCCCCCCCTGGACATCCCTTGGGCTGTGGGCGCCAGAACGCGGCAGCCCCCGGGCTCTTCCGCCGGCTCAGCGATGGCTCAGCACCCGCCGGGAGCTGTTTCACCGCAGAAAAATCTGGACCGAAATCACCCCACAAGCGTCAGCGCCAGAGGGGGTTGGCCCCGCCTGATTATTTTTAAAAACACCTGGGTTATAAATAGACACACAAACAGTTCCAGGAGGGCAGCGCAGGGAGCGGGGCGGGCGAGAGGCACCTGCTCCGCACCCACAGCAGTACCGGGCAGGGCTGCCCTGCCCACACCAGCCCCAGCACTCCTGGAGGCACGGCCACGAGCCCCCGGCTCTGCCCCTCCTGGAGCAGGGAAGGGCCGAGGGTCCACGGGGCTGCGGGAGGCCGGAGGGGACGAAGTAAGGGCAGGGCGGCCCTCGGGGGCATCAGCTCAGCTGCCCCAGGTAGTCTGAGAGCAGCAGCTCGGGGGGCAGGAACACGCGGTGTTTGTTGCTCACTTTCATCTGACGTTTCCCTTCGATGTCCGAACCTGGGGCGTGGGAGGGAGCAGTCAGCACAGCCCGTCCCCCCAGACACTGAGCTCCCAGCCCAGCCACCTCCCTCCACTCTTCCCCCTGGGGCTCATGGCCTCCCGTGTGCTCTGTGCCCCCCCAGCCCCAGCCACCTCCCACGTGTCCCTGTCGGCACTATGGGCTCACTCCACGCTGTTTTCCACAAGCAGCTCTGCAGGGATGGAGCCTGGTGTCTCTTCCTCCTCCCCTACCTTGGCAACAAAACCTCCTGGGGAGGCCCAGAGCAGGCTGCTCTCTGGGAGAAGGCAGCAGCCATAGGAGAGAGAGACCTGCAAGCTGCCTCCGACTTTGGGCCACGCAAACCCCCCTCACAGAGCTGGGCCTGGCCACCCTCCTGGGTGCTGCCAGCGCTGGTGACCACGGCCAGGGCTGCCCAGGGAGCTCCAGGCAGCAAGGGGTGGGGAGTAGAGGATTATCTGTGAGCCCCAGTGTGAGGCGGGGCCGGGAGGAAAAGGCTGAGCTGGAGAGGAGAGATAGTGACGGAGGAAAGGGAAAAACAAAAACAATATCAAACCCAAAACTAAGGCTCTTACTGGCAGAGACGAGATCCATGTACTGGCAGAGCGCGTGGAGCAGGAGCCGCTCGAAGCTGGGGGAAACGGGGATGGGGTTAGAGCTGACGTGCCTCTGAACAGTGTCCCACACGCTGCCCTGCCCTCAGTCCTCCCAGGGACCCACGGAGCGGGCGGGAAGCACAAAGTGCCACGAGCTCCCGCGCAGGGATCCCCAGGCGCATCCCTCCCCCAGGGCTCCATGGGGACCAGGCCTGGTGGGGTGTCCCCAGATGGAGACCTGAGCCTGGCGGAGGGGAGACCAAGGAGCTCACGGAGCCCCTCGGCAGACTGGACACAGTGAACCCCAGAGCTCAGGACCCCGAGCTGGGGAAATACCTGTTGTCCATCAGCGCCGTGTAGACGGAGTGGGGAGTGACAGAGAAGAAGGCCAGCAGCTCCTCCTCCAGCCCTTCCAGCGTCCCCTGTAAGGAAAGGCAGGGGCTCAGCGAGCAGGGGGCTGTGGTGGGCACAGCCCCAGCACTATGGGGCCTCCAACTCCCCAGGAGTTACTGCCAGCAGCTCCCAGGCAACGATCTGGATGGGAGACAGCGGGAAGGCACTGGGACAGGAGACATCACAACTCTCCAGCCCCTGAGGCAGGGAAGGATCCGGCCCCTGCCAACTCCACACTGTGTGTGCCAGGGGCTGGCACCGTCCCTCGTGTTCAGAGCAGCCAGGGGAGCCTCGTGCCTCCCGACCCAGGGCAGCGCTCTGCAGCTCTCCGGAGCACCGTGACCCTGGAGACGAGCAGCAGGCGCGTCTCATTTGAGGACAAACAAGCAGAAGCCAGTGGGCAGGAGGAGCCCAGGCTGGGTTTAGAGGTTCTAATTAGCACCAGGAAAACAAACAGAGCAGCAAAACAGCCCCACTGAGCAGAGAGAGCGGGGAGCCAGCACTCTGGGGCCAGCAGAGGCAGTGTCTGGGCAGGCAGCGCAGGGAGTGCGTGGCAGCCCAGCTCCTGAACCCGCACTCACCTCGCCCCATCCTGCTCAGCAGCTTGTGCACTTTTACCCCTTTCAAAACGCATTGGAGTTTTCCCAAATAACCTTGCATGGGCCACTGTGAAGACCCCAAATGCTCTACTGCTTTTCCCCTGCGCAAACACGCTGGGTTCACCCGTCACCTGCTGCTCATTGCGCAGAGACCGGGAAACTGCCACCGAAAAAGGTCCTGTAACTGCCAGAAAAACCTGAACAGAGCCAGGAAAACCCATCTGCAACCAGTCACCACCGCAGGGTCACCCAAGGACTGGAGCACGTTCCCAGGAGCTGCTCTGAAATTCGGCACCGCCCTGGCTCAGCGCCCACACACGAGGTCAGGGCACAGCCCTGGGGACACGGCTGCGGGGGGAGCCCCGCCTGGCCCAGCCCCGCCGCCCTGGGACCCCCACTCACCATGGGGATCCGGCCCCGCTTCAAGGTGGCGCGCAGGCGGCGGCTGATGCGCTGGAAACACTCCTGGGGCGTGTAGGCCGGCAGCTCTGGAGCGGCAGAGAGAAGGGAGAAGGGACTGGGACACAGCTCACAGCCCCAGCGCCTGCGGGACGGCTCTGGCTGCCAAGTGTCACCTCTCAGAAGCACCCAGTGTCCCCCACAGCTGCCCCGGGGGACCCTGGCTGGGCACCCCCTTCTCACATGGGTCACAGTCACCCCCAGACCAGCAGTGCCTCCCCCAGCGTGGGAGCGTTTGGCAGTGCTGGGATTTGGGGCTGTGCCATCAGGGCACAGTTGCTGTGCCCGTCGCCCCAGCCACTCCCACAAACCCTCACGGCTCCATGGGGGGTCTGCAGGCAAAATCCCCCCAATGCTACACCCAGGGGCTGGGCTCAGGCCTCCCCCCACCCTGCCACAAACAGACAGTGCAGGGAGTGGGTGCAGCCCTTGGGGAAGGTCACCCTTCCCAAAATGTACACAAGGAAGGAAAGGGAGGGGCTGTTCCCACCCAGCGTCCCCTCCCAGCACCTTTCCACTTGTCTTCATTCTTGACAGGCAGCTTCCTCCTGTGCTTCTTCCTGGCTTCCTCCTCCAGGTAGAGCAGGACCCGCTCCTGCTCTTCTCCCGACCGGTTCATGAAGTCGTTCCAGATCTGACAACAGAAGCCACCACAGGCACAACTCACCACGAGAGGATCTGCCTGGAGATTCCCCACCCCAGGACCTCATTGCCCTCTGGCACACACGCACAGCAGCAACCGGGCACCGGGCCCACAGATCCCAGCCCTGACACCAGACCAGGCAGAACCCGGGGTGCAGCAGCTCAGGCCAGCGAGGCAGAGGGCTCCTCAGGACGGAGGAGCAAGGTACAGGCACCACGTGCCATGCCAGGGCTCCCCCAGCGAGCCCCAGGCTGGGGGGTGGCTGTGCCCACCTCCACATAGGTCTCGTTGTTACAGGCCTCGGTGAAGATGCTGGGGGTGGCGGAGTGGTCGAGCTCTCCCTCCTCGCTCCCACAGTCATCCCGCTCCAGAAGCGTCATCAGGTAGCGAGCTGGGGGCAAGAGCAAAGCCTGAGAGGGGAAACAGCACCTCCAGGGAAGCTCCGTGCCCCCAGCACACCCCTGCCTGCCACACAGTTTAGGGGAGGTTGCCACCTGCCCTGGGGAAGAGACTGTGCCCCAGTCCTTACTGTTCTCCAGCCTCTGGAGGCTCTTGCGGCCCTTGGCCCTCGGGATGAGGTCGGAGTTGCGGATGGCCTTGTTGATATAATACTGCTTCCGCTTGGACGGGGAGAAGCGCTTGGACGGGGAGTCCTCCAGCGGGGGCAGGCAGTCCTCGATCCTCCTGCGGGGCAGAAGGGATGAGCCCCCCCCGGGCCTGGGGCAGATAGGGCAGCAGGAGGAAGGGGGGCTGCACAGAGAGTGCCCGTGGTGGGGGCGATGGGGAGGCAGAGCACCAGCCACCAGNATATAATACTGCTTCCGCTTGGACGGGGAGAAGCGCTTGGACGGGGAGTCCTCCAGCGGGGGCAGGCAGTCCTCGATCCTCCTGCGGGGCAGAAGGGATGAGCCCCCCCCGGGCCTGGGGCAGATAGGGCAGCAGGAGGAAGGGGGGCTGCACAGAGAGTGCCCGTGGTGGGGGCGATGGGGAGGCAGAGCACCAGCCACCAGCGTTCCTGCAGCTGGCACCGCGTCCTCCCACGGGGCCCGTCCCCCTCGGGTCACTGCTGGCTCCACTCTGCTCAGAGCAGCTGCAGGTCAGCACTGCACAGGCTGGGTAATCAACCCCACCAGCACGCGGAGCAAAACCACAGGATCCGCTGCTGCCAGGCCCCCGCTCCACCTCGTGCTGCGGAGCCATTGGCACCATCCCCCGTGGGATGAGCAGCAGGAACACCATCCCTGCCACGCCACTCACTACCAGCCCCCGGGGGCACCCAGAGGTGTTTGGCCGCTGCTCACACCAATTCCGCAGCTGGGGCGTTACTGAGTCACAGGCACACCTTAGGAACGACCATAAACTGAGATAACTTCGGGTGAAAGAGAAGCCAAGCGACGAGCGAGCAGCTCGCTGGGCGCTGAGCGCAACCGTTCGGGTTTCAAAGTTCACTAAACACCAGGGACAGGAAGTTTCACCGGCTTTGCTTGTTCCCTGCCCGCTTGCGAAGGAGCTTCCCCTCGGGCTTGTGTGGGTTTCCTTTAGAGCAGCAGAAGGTGGGTGAGAAAACCAACCGTGCCCCCAAAACAACCCCCCAGGATTGTCCATCGGGGACGGCGAGCTGCCGAAGGTGACTGCTGTTCCCGCTGCAACGGCAGCACCACGGCCTTGCCCCTTCCACAGGGCCGTGTCCCCTCCTTTCCAGCGCCCCAGGGCTGAGGGAGCCCTGGCCCTGCAATCAGGCCTTGGCAGAGCCGCCCTGGGCTCAGGGCAGAGCAGGTTGTGCCGCCCGATTGCGGCCTGGGCCAGCAGCCAGCTCCTCACCCACGCCAAAACCTTGATTTTTTTTTTTCCCCCCCTTCCCCTGGATGGGGGCAGTGACATGTGCTGGGGCAGGGGAGGGCTAAAAAAACAACCACCCACTTCCAGCCGCAGAGAAAACCACGGCAGAGGTGGGTTTGGAAGGAATAAAAGGGCCAAAGGGTAACCTGGTGAGGCCCAAAGGACGGGTGGGGAACGGTAACCCAACCCGCCACAGCCAGCAACCAGGGCTGGCAGATCGAGTTTTGATACAAAGGTGGTTAAAAGAAAAAAAAAAAGAATAAACAGAGGGAGTCACCTTACGCCGGCCCCAGCTCAGGTTTGAGTGCACAGCTGCAAGGCAGGCACTCCCTGGAGCCATCATGGCTCACGGGCATGGCCATGGAAAGAGCCCCCCCAAAAGGGGGGGGAGTCCAGGCACGGCGCTGCCAACATTTGTCCAGCTCTCACAGGGCAGGGCACCAGAGTGAGGGGACCTCATCATCGTCCTCCTCTTCCATTGGAGGGGAAAAGATGATAAAAATGAGTGTCAGCAAGGCAGGAGCACCCCAGGGCTGCCGGGACCCCCAAGCCCCATGGCTGGGAGTGGAACGGGCTAAGCCACACGCAGCTTTCTGTCCCCAAAGCCTCCAGGGCCGTTCCTGGCTGCCCTGGCACCCGGCGCTGCCACGTCTGCCCTGGCACCGCCACCTCTGCCCAATACCGACCTGAAGGCTCACAGGGGACAGTGACCTCAGGACACTGTCGGATGAGCTCTGGTGACCTCGGCACCAGGGCCCCGTGCCGGGTGGCTCAGCCAGGCTGAGGGGGGATCCCAGCAGAGCTCATTCCCTGGGGACAGAGCAATCCCTGACCCCAGGAACACGGGTCCGGCAGCTCTGGGGCCAGCGGAGCACGGACAGTTTTGAGTGGCTTCTCTTCCCCTTCCCACTGCCAGGCAGGGAACCCGCAGACCCTCGTTCCCTTCTTGGGGGGGTTTCCAACCTGTTCCTGCTATTCATCCTTTAGCAGCAGAACACGGCAGCGACACGCAGAGCAAAAGCCACCGCGGGACAGCCGGGGGCTGTCAGGGACACCCCACCCGACAGCCCCTTCCCGCAGGCTGCTCCCGGGACCCCCGGCCAGGAGCGGGGACCCCGGCCGGGCTCCCCAGCCCCGGTGACCGGGAGCACCGTGACCTCGGCAGGGTAAACACTAATTAGCTCATTACGGCTGCCCCGGGCTCCGCTCGGACCCGGCCGCCCGGGGCGGAGGCGCTGGGGACGGGCTGTCC
>VXAY01000240.1:9880-58835 GCA_013399855.1 Oxyruncus cristatus
ACAGGAGCTCTCTGAGAGAGGAGATGAACATGGAATTTCAGTCCTTCCTCAACGTAAGAGATATTTTCCCCCTAATGTACCTCTAGGGTGAGGAGGCACCAGTCTGATGCACTGAAATGCAGTTGGATAAGCAGGAGCCAGGAAGCTGTGTTCCTTGAATGAGGATTTCCTGGATAACTTCAAGTCCTTTTGTATCCACATTGTCTCAGGGACCATCAGAGATATTTTATTGCTCATTCTGTCAAACATGCCCTGCTATGGCATCATCTCCCAGGGTCTGTGAGGGGACTCAAAAGGCTCAAAAGTGTCTTTTCTCTTTGGAGAAGAATTTTTAGCTTTTTAGTTCAAAGTTAAGTGATGACTAAATACATCTTGGACTGCAACTGCAGCCTGAGAGACAGGCCTTTATAACTCAGGTAATTTCTTTCAGTTCCTGTAGCCACAATATCATTATTCAAGGGAACAGAGGTTGCCCAAAGAAGTTATGCATGCCTCATCCCTGCAAGTGCTCAAGGCCTGAGCAACCTGGCCTAGTTGAAGGTGTCCCTGCCCATGGCAGGGAGACTGGAACTAGTTCTTTAAAGTATATTCCAATCCAAACCATTTCATGATTCTAGGACTAGTAAGTGATAAAAGTAATATCATTTATGGTAGCAGCAAGCAGGAGGCAGCATCACAGAATCCAACTTCAACCTTTTGAGGCAATCCCACGAGACCCCTGCTACAAAACACTACACTTTTCACTTGGAATGTGTGCATCTTTATCCTTACATCATGGCAATATTTTAAAGTCATTTTCCTGTGATTCGGTTGGGGGGGCTATTTTTGTCTTTTGTCTTCTTTTCTTTAAGAAATTCCTATCTTGTTTATCAATCTTCATTTTAGAAAATGCCTGTGGGCCTCTCAGCCAGACCGACCAAGGAAAGTAAAGATGGAGTGTCCCAGTTATAAAGCATCTGGGGTTAATAACTACAGTAGTTTCAGAGAACGAAATGATTCACAACTGAGTATGTGACAGGTTCTCAGAGGTATTTTTTGCCAGGCTGGAGAACCACCTGCAGCTGCCAAAATTATCTTCTGTACCAGTGGGTGAGAGTGAAAAGAGTACTCACTCGTGCATGCTCTGCGGTTATAAGCCACAATGTTATTTTTGACCTCAGCGACAGGCAGCACCGAATGGTGAGAGAGAAAGCCACTCCTTCCGAGTGAGTAAATGCTGAATAACCTGTTCTTAGAATACCAGCCGTGCAGACATTCATATTCCACTGCATATTGAACCTCTCCGCTGCCCTAATTCCACACCCCACTCTCAGTCTCTGCCCCTCTGGATTCATGTCTTGGCAAACACTTCTGAAGTGTCTGCAGCGCTGGACCCATCACCTCCTCCCTCTCCCAGGAATCTTCAGCTCCTTGACCTCCCCGAAGCCCCCATGTTTTGAGCCTTGCTGCACGTAACTTTTGGATTATTCTTCACCCTTTTGCCTTTCTATTTCTTCTCAAGTGCCATCCCAGGCATGATGGACAATCCAGCTCTCCCAGTTCGCTGCTTAAATGAGCACCTGCTGCAGGCAAAGGCTAAAATCAGCTGCAATTCGAACTATACTCATGGAAGTATAAAGTTGATATGGCTCTTCATTGTGTATTATGCAAATATAAACACCCGGAGACAATTTTCAGCAACTGACCACTGCTCAAACTCTTCATTATCTGTAAACATCTGGAGATACTTGTCTGACCACTGCATGGAATCCTTGACATTCATCGTAACTGGAGACTGCTGCGAAAGCATAAAGTGTAACTCTCCACTCTCACACTTTTCTATTTGAGGTTTCCTCCCCAGATGCAGAAGGATGTTCATTTTGGATAAACCGTTGGCTGAATTCCCTATCAGCCTTGCACAGAGCCTGCACGGCGACTCCAAGAGAGCTGTGTCCCTCTGGCTGCTTGATCATGCAACACAGCGAAGATCTGCTGTAAGGACAGCAGT
The DNA here is from genome assembly GCA_013399855.1 of Oxyruncus cristatus. Taxonomy (NCBI): domain Eukaryota; kingdom Metazoa; phylum Chordata; class Aves; order Passeriformes; family Cotingidae; genus Oxyruncus; species Oxyruncus cristatus. The sequence goes on from VXAY01000240.1 coordinate 11,868, forward strand.
TAATTGTGCAAAACGCAACAGAGGAAATGTCTGCACTTACAAGCAATGCAGCTTCTGTTCCACGCTCATTTCTTTCTTTTTTTCATCACTTTGGAGTGTCAGGAACTACCTTGCTATTAGGTTAAGTTCTGCAGGATGTAATTAAAATTCACAGTAACTTCTTCATCCCCACGGCTGAAAAATCGGTACCATCGGGTTTTACGCTCCCCATGGCAGATCACTGGCCATGTTTTCCAAAGACCTCGAGTTTTAGGTGATCAGCGTTTAAATGCTTCATTTTACTCTCCTCCTCCACATATTCCTCCTCCTCCGTATAAAAGAAGAACATAAATAAATAAACACTGAATAAATAAATAAAAGCAACAAGAGCCTTCTGCCTTCGTGCCAGGTCCCGGACTTCGGTGATGTCAGAGAGAACCGCGGCGAGACCTGGTGGGAGCCAAGTTCTTCTTAAAAAAAAAAACACTCCCATTTCCTATTTCAGGGGAATTCCACAGTCATTATTCTGGCACAAAGCACCGTGACCATGCACTCGGAGAGGACGGCGCATCCCGGGATCGAGGGAAGCGGATCCCGGCCGGCTGCCCCCCCCCTCGGGGCACGCACCAGGACGGAGGGAAGCGGATCCCGGCCAGCTGCTCCCACCCCGGACGCTCGGGCAGTTCCGGCCCCGTGATCTCCGCGCCCGGGGGGCAGCGGCTCCGCACCCATGGGATGCCGGGGGGGCGGCGGGCGCGGCGGCTTCGCGGAGCGGGCGACGGGATCCCGCAAAGGTGATGGGACACAGGGAGAGGGGCTGGGCTGGGATCCCATGGCTAGAGCCGCGTGGGAGCCCAGACACCCCTCCGGGGAGCGGCTGCGCCGTCGGGGATGAGCCGCGCTGCAGCCGCCGGTCCCGGGACGGGGATGCTCCCGCTCCCGCCGGTCCCGGGACGGGGATGCTCCCGCCGGTCCCGGGACGGGGATGCTCCCGCTCCCGCCGGTCCCGGGACGGGGATGCTCCCGCTCCCGCCGGTCCCGGGCCTGGAGCGCTCTGGCTCTGCGGCGTCCCAGCGGCTGGACAACCTCTGTGCTGGCAGCGAGAGGGGACCCTCCCTTGGGAGCCTCTCGGGGACACCTCGTCGCCCGGTACCGCCTGCAGGGTTGGATATAAGGCAGGGCAGTGGCAGGCTGGTGTGTCCTGCCCACCTCCAAAGCCCTGGAAGGGAGCGGGGAAGAAAAGGAGGCTCTGAAAAGCTGTGGGATAAGGCGGGATGTCTCACGGGAGAAGTTTGGGGCTGCAGAGCTGAAGACTTGTCCTGTTTCACTTATCCATGCCACGTTTAGGCATGAGGTCAATAGCAAACTTATTGTCCACCCTCATTTGTTCCATGCTCATTTATTTCTTTTTTGATCACTTTGGAGTGTCAGGAACTACCTCCCTATCAGGTCAAGTTCTGGATAATGTAATTAAAATTCACAGTAACTGGAAATTCTTGTTGTTCTAAATGTTACAGACTTCCTATCCTTCAGCTCTGCTCCCAGCCTGCTCTCCACTTTTGCTTTCGGAACAGCTTTGTGGGTCCTGGGCTCTACTCCTCTGTAAATTGGTTGTGGGTGTTTTGTTTTACTTTGTTTTTTTAAATCCTGACATTTATTTTTTTCAGGTCTGTTCTCCAATATCTGGCTCTGGCGAGTGGTGGCTGGAGTCCTTGCTGCTGCTGTCATTTTAATTTTGTGTATTCAGTTTGGTAAGTAATTTTAGAAGAAATAATTAGCAATAGAAATTGTCAGAGTTTTAAGTTGTCAAAGTCCATCAAAACCTTAAGTGTTTTATTCAGAACTCACCTTATTTCAAAATTAAATAGGTGTTCTGTGACTTATTTTCAGCCTGGAGAAGAGAAGCCTTAGAGTGACCTAATTGTGGCCTTCCAGTGCCTGAAGGGAGCCCACAAGGAAGATGGAGAGAGACTATTTCCAAGGGCCTGGAGTGACAGGACAAGGGGCAATGGCTTCACACTGACAGAGAGGAAGTTTATATTGGATATTAGGGAGAAATCCTTCCCTGTGAGGGTGGGGAGGCCCTGGCACAGGTTGCCCAGAGAAGCTGTGGCTGCCCCATCTCTGGAAGTGTCCAAGGCCAGGTTGGATGGGGCTCTGAGCAACCTGGGCTAGTGGAAGGTGTCCCTGCCCATGGCAGGGGGTTGGAATGAGATGATCTTTAAGCTCCCTTCAAACCCAGGCCATTCTGTGATTCTTTATTGAATAAAAAATAATGAAGAGCTGGAGAAATGATTCTACCTGTTGCAGTGGCATTAGGGAGTGCTTAATAAGCAAAGCTGTTAATTCAGCTGTGAGGAAGCAACACTTGCGAAAACTGCAGTTATCAGAAATACTGATGTTGTATAAGAGTCCTTGGAGGATACCTTATTATCACTCTCTCAGCTACTTCTACCAACCTGTCCCTGATCATCCCTTTAAAGGAGCCATAAGGGTGCTGGATCCAGAATATTCAATTCGTTTGCAATAATCATTTCTGCTGGGCAGAGGTAATAATGCTGTGATTAGGCTGAGATCATTTGGGATGATGCAGTCAGAAAGCAAAATAAAACGCTCTGGAGACCTTTTCCCGTTGGAAGAAAGAGGTGAATTGTTTTTTGTCTTTTCCCAGTAAACCTTTCTTCAGCCAAAGATTTTCCTGTCTGTCCTTCCTTGGAAGCCTGCCCGTCAGGTTGGCTGTATTTCCAGAGGAAATGCTACTACCTGTCAGAGAACGAAGCCAGCTGGAACTCCAGTCAGAGCCACTGCTCTTTGCACAATGCTTCCCTCCTGGTGATTGAGGATCATCAGGAACTGGTAAGGGAACAAAAGGGGCATCCTGATTTCACCCTGTTTCACTTCCTGAAGTGAGCTGTTCTTCCAGCCTCCTAAGCTGAACAGTTAAGAAGCTGATTCAAGACCATGCTGGGTCACAGCCTGCAGAAAACTTCCTGCCTTCTCTCCCTGAAAAGAGAAACTCAGTTTTGTCAGTTGATGTTTTTGAAACTGCCTGAGGGCTTATCTGAGTTAAATCTGGTGCTGCTCACAGCTATAAATACTCAAGTTGAAGGCAACTATCAGGGTAAACACAGTTGCAACTCATTTATCTTGAATTAACTGTTTTATCATATCAAGATAGGTTAATGACACACAAGTTAGTAGATGTGTTAGTTGTGGCCCTTGGAGTTAGGAGATGTGCTAACCACAGCTCGGAGCATCTCTTTCTGTGTTATAGTACAATATTAGGAAAGATTCCACCCTGCACAAAAAACTGGGAGAATTTATTCTTCCATATCTGTTACAAACCTTGATATTTTAAAACAGCCTCTCTCTAGGTCAGTCAACCCTATCACAAGCACCAGTACTCTGTACATTCAGGTTTTAATATTCTTTCTTCTGAGACAAAGGCAAGATTGTTGTTTTGCTTTCCAGCCCTGGATCTAAGACTGTATTTTCATAGCATGAACTTCTTTTCTCATATGAGTTTATTCCTACAGAGTTTTATGATGAAGATAACAAAGCAAGACCCATGGATCGGACTCTATAAAAGAAATGAAGAGTTCTTTTGGGTAAATGGAAAAGCATTAGACAATGAACTGTAAGTTGATGTTGAGAGGTTTTACTGGTGGTACTAGATTATAAGGGAGCAAGAAAATATAACTAATACAGATACAGACAGTGACTCGAAGGAAATATCTGTAATTACATTGGAGGGATGATTATTGAGAGAGAATGGAATGCAATGAAGATTTCACATAGCATTGATACAAGTGTGAGGGCTGAAAGTTAGGAGATGAATTTGTGATGTTCAGAAGGAACATGGGACAGGAGCTCATGGCAATGGACAGGATGGCAAAGTGAAAGTTAAACCAGGAGACCACCAAGATACCAGAACAACTAGTTGAGGAATAGAGGGTTACAGCAACACAAATTCCTTCTTACAGCATGTATTTTGCCAAAGTACAAACCTCCATGTAACCTGCATGAGGTTTATAGCAGAGAGATTTGGGAAACTCCTAGGAGGTGTTTTCATACTTCTTATAGAATGTTCCTACAGAAAAGGCTGCTGGAGGGAAAAGGGAAGCTGTGAGTTTATGTTGCAGGAGCTGCTCTGTGGTCACAGCCCTGTGTTGTTGTCCAACCAAGTGTCAGGTGTGGGGTGGTTTGTTCCTCCCACTGGCAGCTCTCCCTTTTTCTCAGGCATTGCTGTGTCTCGTCCTGGAGCAGCTGCCTGCAGGAGTTGGTAAAATTATCAGTGATAGTAATAAGCACTGAGATTTCACAAGTCCGAAATTAACTTAAAAAGTGGAAAATTTAAATACTTTCAAGTCTGTGACATTACCTGAATATAGTCACACACCACTAGTAATCCCCAAGACTTAAGGGCGTGATCTGATAAAGGCATTTGGTGTGAGATGTGAGGAGCACAAGGGCATCCTGAGCTGAAAGGTGCAGTTCTCCCCAGTGTTTTATCCCCTGCCTACAATGCAAACATCCACTGATGCTTTCATTATCAGTGATGAAGTTCTGCCCATTTTTAGACTTCTGCCTCAGTGCTTGCCTCACACTGCCCCTCCTGTCTTCAGGAGGGCGAATACCTCGATGTCTAAGCTCAGGTGTTGTTCCAGTCATGGGGATTTGTCCCTTGGCTTTTCCAGAGACCGTTCTAGTTGGGTTGGCCCTATCCACAGAACACTGTGGCACTTTGTTTTCAAACAGAGTTGGTGAGGGAGTCCCTCACCTCTTATACAGGGGCATCCACAGTGCGGGAACTGAGGTTCGCTTCCTGATTTCCACCACCCCCGGAAGAACCAGAGTGCCCCGTTCCCTTCTGAGGAAGAGAGAAATGAGAGATACATTTGTTTCACACCTTCTGCTGGAACGTTTTAGCTGTATAGAAGGATGTGAAAGTCGAAGCTGGCGCCAGTCTTGATAGCACACAGCGTCCTTGAGACAGGGGAAACCCAAGTTTCAGTCTCCGGTCTAAGGATGTGTTTCATATTAAGTGATGAGACTCAGGAGTACTACAAGTCCTAGATTTTGTAGTCCCATTAAAAAAAAGAAAACCCCCATGGGTGCTCTCTTCAAAGCACAGGCTGTCATCCTCCTGGGCTGCCTTGCCTGTGGCAAATCGGGCTTTATTCAAGAGAACCCGTAGTTGCCCTTGCTCTATCGCAATATTTGACCGTGGATATCAAAGTAATCATGTCTTCCTTTGCCCCGTACAGGATTGAGGTAAAAGGCTCTGGAAACTGTGCCTATCTTGAGTCGAAAGGAGTCTCAGCCTCTGGATGTTCTTTAACCAGGAAGTGGGTCTGTAGCTTGACCATTAACTCAGCAGGATGAAGGTGGATGAAGCCGCCCCCTGACATTTTCACCTGTCTCTGATGTGGTGTCTGCACAGGCTGTGTCAATACTCTGGGACTTGGGAACGTGTCTCAGCTCCTGCCTGGAGGTGAATGACTTTTCTGGTAGCCAGAATTCTCCACCTGTGGAGGAAGCCCCTGATTTTTAAAAATACCACTTAAAAAGTTCACTCCAGCACCTTGATAAGTCATTTCCTTGTCCCACTTTTCTAGCTACTGCCCAGCCTGTAGTTTCTTCTTGTCGTGTCATCAGTATTTCTTCCATTAACCCTTCTTTTGGAGGAGCAGCTGCTCTTTCTTTTCCTTTTTGGTGTGCATCTGGAGTTTTTTGTTCTGCTTTTCCCTCTGTGTGCAGGGATGGGTGGTGAAGTGGGGCTGTCTGAAGGTCTGCCAGTGCCTCTCAGAGACAGGGGACTACAGGAATAAGCACTGTTGTTTTAGACAGGATCATAGCAGGTCTCCCTCTCCCACTTTGATGGGATTCATCTTGTGTGACTCTGCATTGTATTCAGTGTTTTATTAGTGTTATTCTACATTAGTCTTTTTAAATCCCAGTGATAATGCTGTCAAGCTAATTTATGTAGCTGCACTGCATCTGAAGTTATCCTTCCCACAGCACTTATTTTAGCCCAAAAAACCTCAGAATAGATAAGAATATTTATCTACCTGAGGTTTTGTTTTCATGGGGGGTTAAAGAGTTTGAACAGGAAAAGTAATAGTGAAGCTGCAGGCATTAATGTGTAAAGTTAGAAACAGTTCTCAGTGGGAATAGGCAAAATCAGGAGAGGAGAAAAAGAGAATTAATAGCAAAGGAAGTTTCTCTGTGGTTTCCTCGTGTCCTGTTCCTGTCAGAGTGTGAGGCTTCCAAGCAAGTGGTACATTTCTGGTTGGATAATCAGTGTTTCCAGAGAAGGAAGAATGGGAAGTTCACCTTCCTCATTTTCTGTGACAATAGGACTTCACTGTAACAGGACCACACGGTATGGATATTGTCACCAGCTTGTGACTTTAAGATGTTTATTAGTATATAATCACTAATTTTGCTGAGCTACACTCTTTTTAATTGCTTGTATTCTTTATAGGCACAGTAACAGGACCCTATGGTGTGAAAAGCCTAATTATCTGTGTGTTAACTTATATGTTGCGTCGGGAGGGTGTTATTCTGCAATGTTTTTAAATTAACCTGGCTCTGAGGGGTATGGTATGTGCAATAGTCCTGAAAAGATACTCAATAAATATCTTCGCAGAGCCTCTGAATTACAGTGGTTTGTGTTTTAATATTCTGCCATTAAAAGTATTTTTCACTCAGGCACCATCCAGGGAGGAAAAAACCCACCGGATGGAGGCAAAGTAAAATAGTCAGGCTTTGAATGTGAAAAAGTCTTTAATCGTAATGTTGGGGTTGACACAAAACAAGACATTTGACCCCAAAAAATAATGCATTTCGCTTCCCAACATTTCATAATGTGTCAGACTTTTAACAGAAGCATTTACCCTAAACGTACTTATGTGGAAATGCTGAAATGGGCACAGTGAAACACACTGGAGGGATAACGTGGAATTTTCCACAGTTCATTATTGGAGATTTTTCTGAGGATATTTGCATTGGGGACATAGTGGAGGTACATTTCACAGACTGGATAGAAATTGTAAGGGGATAAGGAGTCTTCATTTACCATTTTGTGTCACAGCCTTCCTTACGGAGCTGATTTACCTGAATGTTTGCTTTAACGGAAAAAATAAAGTTCCTCTTACAGAATCATAGAATGGCCTGGGTTGGAAGAGTCCTTAAAGATCATCTCGTTCCAACCCCCTTCCGTGGGCAGGGACACCTTCCACTAGCCCAGGTTGCTCAGAGCCCCATCCAACCTGACCTTGGACACTTCCAGGGATGGGGCAGCCACAGCTTCTCTGGGCAACCTGTGCCAGGGCCTCCCCACCCTCACAGGGAAGAATTTCTCCCTGATATGTAACCTAAATTTCTCCTCTTTCAATCTGAAGCCAAATGGGGTTTTTATAATTACATTTACATTTATTACTCTTTACGTTTACCTTTTTTTTTTTTTTTTAAGCAGGAGGTTTTTTTTCCCATCAGTGTCATTTATAGAGAGAGTCCAAAACCAGGAAATTTTGGTTCTGCAAGGGGGGGTTTGGAGAAACTGTGAGCGCAGTAGGTTATAATGAAAGCTCTCCCGTAACCTGACTCTTAAGGACTGCAGTTACCCTTCTCTTCTATGATGTTAAGAAACAAAGGGTCAAGCTATAAACTCACTTTACTCATAGTAGGGTCTGATGAAGTACTTCAATAGCCATTTTTTTTCCTTTTTAAATCAGTGACTGCTTAAAATGTAGGTAAGAGCTTCAGTAAGGCCCTGCAAAATCGTGTGTAATTACATGAGCAATAGCAAGAATCCTCAAATGGTGGATGTTTCTTGAATATTTTTTAAACCTAAACGCCACTACTGATCTGAGAGGGAATAAACCGACCCTCTTCCCCACACATGTGCTGCCCTGAGTTTGGGGGATTGTTGTTGTTGTTGTTGTTTTTGTTTCCTTTTACGTAACAGCAGTTTTTCAAATGAGCTGCTGATGCTGCATTTTGGAGGGTAAATCTGTGTTGGGGTTTTTTTTTTGAAGGGAAGTCACTGAAGGTACGGTTCAGTTTTTAATCTGTAGCCCCAGAGTACTCTGTTTTTGCAAAAGGATTTGTTTCTCTCATTGCCAATAAGGACTTTAATTCCAGTCTGTGTGATTTTTGTTAGAGTACCACGCTCAGTTCATGGCGTTTGTTCTTTTTTTCAAATATATGGATGTAATAAAGGCACTAAGTCGGACTGTTCATGGCATTTTTGTATTCCAGGCCTAGAAATAGTGTTTATCCATTCAATACCTGAGTAATGTATTTACTGAGTTCACTCACAGGCATCAATGTCACCACCTCATCATACCTTCCAGGCAGAAACTATGGTTCCACGTTAAAGAATTTGCAATGTGAAGGGACAAAATATAGGTGGAGAGGCGGGTTATCCTCTTTATTTCTCTTCTCCACAAAGTTGTCTTAAAATCTAAGCCCCTTCCCTGGGTAAGAGTTTACTTTCAGGTTCCAAGGTTCAACGTCAGAAGAAGACGGGAGCAATCAGCTTATTAACCACAAGTGCTGCAAGTCACTTCATGTTTGGTCTGGTGTCTACACACAGCAGCTGGGTAGCAGCTCTCAATAAGATACTGTCCAACAAATGTATTTTTTCCAGCCCTTGATTGGCTTCTGCGAGTCACAATTAGGCTCTGAGTAAAAAAAATACAAACCAAACTTCAGAAAACACTAAAATACTGAAACCCAAATAACAAGTCCTGAGCTCGGCAGCCGCCTGAGGGTCGTGTATGACAGCAGCGGGCTCCAGCACACCCTTCAGCCCCTGCAGATGCCACTTTTCCTGCACGTCACACAGTTCACCTGCACAGTGCTCATCCTCATCCTCCCCCTCTGCCCTTTCCTAGAGGCAGCTGCTTCCGAAGTCTGTCCATGTGAAGGCTCAGCACCCCCAAATCCACGGGTGCCAACTTGCAGTCCTGTGACCTGCCACCGCTGACACCTGGCAACTTCTGACTTCTTAGGGAGCACAGAACAGCAAAATTCCACGCGAGTCTCGTTAAAATTATTTACATCACAAGCTGGTTTATCAGTAAAATGGGTCTTCTGACAGAAAGCTCTGCCTGTTGTCTGGAAATTTGGCTCAGAGCTCCAGCAAAGTTGCGTTCTTCTTACAGATCCACTTCTTTAAGGTCTGGCAGTTGTCTGCTTGGATCACATTTTTCCTTCTGTAAACAGCACAGTTCTTGTCGGTCTCAATTCCCTTTAGAGCTGTCCTGCTGAGGGAGCAAAAGGAGTGCAATGAGTTGTCAGCTTTAGACTCAGTACTAAATTAAAAATACTGGTTAAAAACACCGGTGGAATCCTGAGTGAGGGGGTCGGGTGACACCCTTTGGGTAACCAACTCGAAGCACAGCAGCCAGGAATAGGTGGGATGGGCAGCCCCAGCAGGGTCTGCTGGCTGCTGAGGGGTGGATGCATGGGAGCATGAGGGTAAGAAGGAGGAGGAAAGCTCCACATGCAGCCACAATGCTGAAGGACCCTTGAGGCTGCACAGATCCCAGCACCCACGCTGTGGGACAGGCACCACGTTCAGCAGGCAGGCAGCACACGGTCTGTAAAGTGAGAGAGTTTGTTGACGGAGATTTCAGTAGGAGAAGTGTGTAATAATGACTCTTAGCATTAATATATATGTGAACTGTGGCTTGGGTTGGTCTTGGAAGCAGAAAACGTATTTTTCCAAAAGTGCCTGGCAGGAGCTGGCTAACCTGGAACTGGCTGTGGAATGACTCTGAAAGACTCTGAATACATGCCTAAGGCTGCAGGATTAGATCTGTGCTTTGGGAAATTAGCTCAGGTCCAGAGCTGTATTTCCAAGCAGAGATACCATACCCTTGCTTTTGCCAAAGACACCCTCACACACACACAAATCATCACCTGTTTACTTCTGCTCCGGGATCTCCAACTGAACTCCATTGTTTCTTCTTGTCTTGAGTCTTCAACCCGATCCAGATGTATTTGGGATCTTTCTCTTTATTGTCTATAAATTCCTGTGGAAAGAATAGAAGCATGTTAACCCACAGAAGAGCTTTCCTGCTGTGTCCAGGTCACCGTCTCTGCCTCAGGCACAACTTTTAATCCCTCACATGGAGCGCAAGGGCAGGGATCCAGCCCTTGGAAAGCAACCCATTACAACAGCCCACACACTAGTGATCAGCCACAGTTTTAATTCAGGCTGATGAGCTTCCTGACAGCTCTCAAACAACAGACAAAAATGCAGTGATGCCCCTCACCCTAATGAGTCCAGATTGCAAATCCTGGTCTTTAGGATAAAAGACCTGTTCCTTGGGGAATCGTGACTTTCTCAGAAGAACCATTTGGTGGTACCTTGCTATTCTTTTCCCACAGGAAAAGGAGGTTTGGCTGTTTCAATTTCCATTGAGTGGCTGAATCAGACCTCCCCTCCCAGGGCCAAGCAATGGAAATGGGTCTGAGTCCCCAGCATTTCCTCCTCCCAGTCAAAACTACTCTGGCTTCCATGCTTGGCATCTCTTGTGCTTCTCCTCTTCAGCTCTACTCTGTTGACACTCCCAAAACAAGTTCCTGTCCGTGGGGAGACAGATGCTTTGTCCTTGATGGGGTTTTGCATGTACACCTGACACCTGATAGCTTTTCCCTTGGAGAAATGTTTGGCTAAGGCAGATGCCTGCTGTGTTTTTAGGGCTGCAGCAAGACTCACCATCTCGATTTCATCTTCAATGACAAGAAGCTGGGATTTCCTGGCCAGACACTTTTTCTGGCTGTCATCCCAGCTTCTAGCCTCCTCAGAGAAGTAGTAACATCTGCCCCTGTGCAGCTGCCAGCCGGGGGGACAGAGCTCACATGTTGTTCCTGGGGGTGGAGAGAGGGGATCATTAGCTCCTGCTGTAACTCGTTCCAGTTGCCTTGTGACATTTTATGCTCATGTGCCACGAAAGTGGCCAGTCCACACTCCCAAACGTGTATTTCCTGTGTGTGGAGAGAGGTTTGAAGGCTCCAGTGCCACTTGTCCCCTCAGCTTCCCACTCCCTTGCCGCGGCACCGTGCACATCTGCACTTCCCCTGGCTCATCCCTGGGCTCTCTCTCCCACCTCCCGGTGCACCTACCCAGCGGAGAGCACTGGGAGGACCTGGAGGGCTGCAAAGACCCTTTTTGTCCTCCCACATTCAGCCCTTGTGAAGAGACCCTGTGGGATGTGAGAGGATGTTGGGGGGCAGTGAATTTGACAAGGCACATAAGATGTCAAAACAACCGTTCACGAGGCTGGAGAAGGAACTGTGTTAAGTAAGTGGAATGCTGCTGTTTCCAGGTCAACTTCCCATTTCATGCAGAACATCTGGGAGGAACATTCCCTGTGTCTTCTGTCTTGACTTCCTCCAGTGTTTCAAAGGAACAGCAAAGGATCAGCCCTCAGAAAAAAACATTGGTATTTGCCAACAACAACCAAAAAAAAAAACAAAAAAAAAACCAGGAAGGTCTTCCCCTGCCTGATCCTTGCAAATATATAGAAAAGCTGAATTCCTTCCCCTGTGTGTGAACAATTGGTGTCTGGAAAGTGTTCTCCAGGCCAAGGGGAGGATCTACAGTATATGGTATTTCTGACAGCAACTCCTGGCAGAAAGAAATGTAAAGAAAGTACCAGAAACTTCATAGTAAAAGAGGAGCAAAACTATTGTCATTAAAATGTCAGTTTAGATTCTGTTACCACTTCTCTGCAGGAAGACCATGCTCCCTAGGTAGTACCAGTGAGTTCCTGTAAACTGCAGGGTATCAGAGAAATGGGAACAGAGACAACAGAAGTGTGCACACAGCATGTCCTGTATGCTGTGAGAGGAATAACTTGGCTCACCCTGTCCGTCTTCACACAGTTCCTCCATGAGCCATTTCAGGAGCTCTGCGGGGAAGGTCTTCTCTGAAGAAATGTGATTGCTGGTGCTGTTCAGACCATACTGGGACAAACTTTCTGATTTTCCTGCTCTGCCCTTCAAAACTTGAGAAGAGAGAGAGGGAGAGATTATAGTTAACAACCAGGATAAGGAAATGTAGTCTATGTATCCAGTGCTGTACTGTGGATGTGAGGATGTGTTTGTGTGTCTACGTTGGCTGGTACGGACAGTCAGTTATGAGCAAACTCAGTGAGTGAGAAAAAGATGTCCATGTGATGGCCTGGGTTGGAAGGGATCTTAAAGATCATCTCGTTCCAACCCCCTGCCCTGGGCAGGGACACCTTCCACTAGCCCAGGTTGCTCAGAGCCCCATCCAACCTGGCCTGGGACACTTCCAGGGATGGGGCAGCCACAGCTTCTCTGGGCAACCTGTGCCAGGGCCTCATCACCCTCACAGGGAAGAATTTCTCCCTAATATCCAATCTAAACCTGCTCTCTGTCAGTTTGAAGCCATTACCCATGTGCTGTCACTCCAGGCCCTTATAAACAGACTCTCATTTCCCATATTTGTGTATAACTCGACACCCTTAATGCAATACTGAGGGAATTTTTCTTCCAGCCTGTGAGGTTTAACCATGCCTGCAAGCAAGAGACGAAGCAGCTGGCAGGATCTACTCACATTGCTTGGCTTGTATGGCTATGATTCCGAGCAGGATGAGCACAAGGACTCCCAGGACCAGTGCCACGTAAAACCAGGCTGAGCACCTGTGTTGGCAGCCTGGAGGGAGGCAGGAAGAAGGGCAGATTAAGGTCTTTGCATTATTAAAATGAATACTGCCTGCATCTAGGCCAGTTTCTTCTGTGGAAACAGCAGAGAAATCATCTGCCTAAAATCAGCCTGGTGTTTGAGGGATGCAGGAATATTTTACTTATTAAAAATCTGTGCCCATTTTGCATACATGAAAGGGAAATCGAAACATTTTGTCAGACAGAGCAAGTGGTTTTCAGTCATTCCATTAAGAATTCTCTCTTTCCCCTTTGAGTTACTTTTCTCAAGCGTTGCCTTCTCCCACCTACCCGCCCACACCCTGCAAGACCCTGTAGAGCAGCTCAGGGTAAGTGTCAGGGGTGGTCTGTGGTGTCAGGGATGGTCTGTGGTGTCAGGGATGGTCTGTGGTGTCAGGGATGGTCTGAGGTGTCAGGGATGGTCTGTGGTGTCAGGGGTGGTCTGTGGTGTCAGGGGGGGTCTGTGGTGTCAGGAATGGTTTGAGGTGTCAGGGATGGTCTGTGGTGTCAGGGATGGTCTGTGGTGTCAGGGGGGGTCTGTGGTGTCAGGGATGGTCTGTGGTGTCAGGGGGGGTCTGAGGTGTCAGGAATGGTCTGAGGTATCAGGGGTGGTCTGTGGTATGTTCCTCCTCTCTGATCTCAAGTGCCTGTCCTGCGGCTCAAAGCCAAATTCCCTGAGTGCACAGAAAAGGCAAAAGCCCCGTTCTGACACCATGCCATGGGGAAGTGCCTCCAAGCATCTCTCCAACTGTTTGGCATTTATCATTTCGTGAGAGTGAAACCCTGAGGAAGAGGCGGAACCCGAGGAAACTCGGGGTCAAGGTGTCAGTTCCACCAGATACAGGGTTGCACCGTCATAACTTCTGTTTTCCTGACCTTGCCTGCATGAGATGAGCAACGGCCCCATCCCCTGGCTGCCTGGGATATAACTTGTAATGTTCCTCTTTCCGAGGGCCTGACCTTGCCTGGCAGGCAAGTCCTTCAGCACAGGAAGGGTGGAAATCATCAGTGCACTGCCGGCACACAGAGAGCTGGGGATTACCCTGCCTCCAAAGCCAACTGCGCCCCTGTGACTCTTCCTGCAGAGACGTTTACGGGAGGGTTGCTAAAAAAAACCGTGGACTTTAACTTTGCTTTGCTAGATTTTAAATGTAGGGCGCAAAGGCATTTTTAAGAATTAGTTTTGAAATGCCTTTCAACGTTGTTTTTACAAGGAGAGTGTGTAGCCTGGGAACCCGGCGGGAAAAAAAACCCCACCAGATGAAATGATAAATCAGTTTTTTAACGAGAGAGTGAACGTGAAGACTCTTGATACCGGGTTTTACTGTTGGGCAATAGGAAAGACTAAATCTGTAATAGGAAAGACTAAACCTATAATTAGTAACCAAACAAAAAATAGCTAAAATACACCACCAGAAGAGGAAGTCTCCGGTCTGCTGTTGCCTTTGGGTTTCGGCTTCACGCGCAGCTCGGCATACGTGTTCATGTTTCCTGTGAGGAGCAGAGAAATGCTGACATTTGTGGTTGTGCAGATCATTAAGCGGAGAAACAACAAAGGATTACGTACAAGACTGAGTCTGTATGAAAAGGGGAGTGTGTTTCCACAGCTGCTTGTTCAGCTTTTTCCTTTTTTTCTAGGAAACAACAGGCAAGGTGATGATTTATCGTTTCCTGCTGCTGTCAGGAAGTAAAATCCTCCTCCATAATCTCTGAACTACTCGGGTCCTGCGTGGCTGGACCAGGAGGCAGACTAACAGACTGGATGGATAAGATCTGGATCCTATCCATAGCAAACATCCCATCTGTTGCTAAGCCATCTCAAAAGGGCTTGAGGGGCATCAGAGCCGTGACTGCTTTGTGGAGCAGAGAGGTGCCAAAGGGAAAACTGCCACTCAGAGAAATGGTCCTGCAGCAAGGTAATTCTTGGGGCATTCCTGACTTGTGGATGTTTATGCCGGGATTATTACATGGTGCCTGGAAAAGCCGAGGAATGGGCCTGATGGTTGGAGACATGCTTTTACAGATGCACGTTGCCAAAACAAAACCAAAAAAAAGGCACAAAGGTGGCATGGTGTGGGTTAGATTCACACGGATTCCTTCTGAGCATATATTCAATTTTGTTTAGCTGGGTATTCTGCAGTTAGTTTTCTTCTTTCCATAAATGTAGAGATTTTATCGATCTGAATCAATAATCTGTGCTGCTGCCTTTGTTTGTGATCACTGGGGCTTTTAAAAAGATGCGCCTTGTGTTGTAAAATCCCACTAATCAGGGAAAAACTTGGCGGAAAAAGAGTCTTCCTAGGCTAAAATGAGGTGTCATCTGATATGAGAATTGCTGAAGTGTAAAGAGGTTTTACAGCAAGAAAAACACTGAGGACCTGATTGGCAAATAAGGTTTATTTGTACAGGTAAGATATTTTATGCTTTAGGGAACCTGACCTAATACACTTGGCTGTTTCCTTTATTTCAGTTTATTAGTTCAATGAACTAACAGAAAATTTGTAAACTATATTTAACTGTTCTCAAAAACAAATGCTCATCAAAGTTTTTCTTCTTAGAATGTAAATAATTTTCAAAAAGCAGTCAGGGCTTTTAACCTTTTAAATGCACTGTGAATGGAGACACTTCTAAACTCTGTAACTTTAGACAGTCTGCTACTATTCTTAATATTTCATCTCTCAAATAAAGATTCATTCCTTTGATGAATATACCTAAGTCTGTAAGGAAAAAAATTATCCATGAAAGCTGAATATTTTACAAAAATTATTATTTCTATAACAGTGTGTTTTGGCACATGATTATTTGCATGTGAAGCCTTCAGACGTCAACAAGCGGTTTTAAGATACCACATAACCTAAATTTTGCCATATGCTTCCACACCTTTTACCTAATTCAGCAGCAAGGAGCCCTGGTAGTGGGAGGAGATCTCTGTCACTTACTAAAACTGAAATTTCACTTCATTTCTCTGTGCCAATTGTCAGGTGCAGAAAAACATCTCCATTTATTGGAAGCTTCCGCTCAGTGGAAGTGCAGGAAGGGAGCGCTCCTGGCAGGTTGTCCATTATGGAACGTGATGGGACACCCCATTCAGGGGGAACTGGGGGACTCTGGGGAGAGTCCAGCAGAAGGTGGACCTGGTCAAGAGGAGGTTAAGGAGGGGAACAAGAAGATAAAGGGGACAGCTAATAGCAGGCTACTACTACTTGTAGGCTAGTTCGATGACAGAGTTGAATTCTTCTTGGTTTGGCTTTCTGCCAAGGAAAGTTCCAGTCTGTCAAGTTTATCCCAATAGTTTCCCATGAGTGAGCTTTCCTTATCATTGGACTGCAAACTTAACACATTCTCTGCGACTGTGCCACCAGTGGCTTTTTGTATCTTTTCCTCTGTCCTCAAAAAATACACTGAGTAGACTTTGAGAGAAGAAGAGAAACTGCATCATTTCACCAAATGAAATCCCTTTCTTGTGGATTGGGAAAAGCTGAAGAAAAGATCTGTGAAGGGACTTTCACTCTCAAATCCAGATTTTACATACTTAAAACGCCTACTCAGCTGCCAGAGAACATTGGCAGAAGTTCAGCTCCCTGCATGTTTACCTTTCCTGTGCACCACAGCTTGGCAGCAGCTCCACCTTAGCAGAACAAAGCTGTGCCCCCCACCCGTGTTTTTTAGTATCTACTCCAGTAAATCGACTCTGAAAGTTGCCCAAAATGCAGCCAGGAGGAGGTGGGCATGTTACACTTCCCTAGACATTTGAAGTCCTGCCTGAAGTCTGGGAATCTGCCACTCAGAACGTTCATCTGCCAAATTTATTAAATTAAACCCCCTTCATGGTGAGAGTTTGAACCAGGTAGTGCTTTCCCTCACACCCATTCTCAAGCTGCTGCTTTCTCTGCAAGGCAGTCTGTCTGAGAGAAAGACTGGGATAAAGTCTGGGAAAGGGAGGGATGTGGCTACTACCCATCCTCAGTGGACATTTCAACATGTCCCAGAGTCAGGATATTGCCAAGGGAGAGACTGTGATATTTGCCACAAGGAGCCCCAGCACCTTGGAGCTGAGACCCTCACTTGGAGAAACAGCTTCAAATTCCTGCTCCAAACTACTTTGATAGCAACAAACCCCATCTTAGTACACGCTAATCATGAGGACAGAGAAATAATTGTCACCAAGGAAGTATTTCTAGCATGTTCTATATTGATATGAGGTCCAATACTGCTTAATACTATTTATATTTTTTCTGTTTGTGTCAAAGTGAGCAGAAATATAATTGCTAATGAAATCTGTAAGTAACAGGAAAGTTAACAAAGCAATAAATAAAAGGCAGCCCTGTAAGTTCAAGCCCAGTCAAACAAAATGCATTTGAGGATAATCAGATATAAGAGTAAGGGAAGGTGATACTGGGAGTTATGAACAGTGAAGAAAAGATCATTTCAGAGATTTTTGTCTCTATATAACTTTAGGACAGCATAACCAAGACTTCTAGTAATACTGGGTAGGTCTCTGGTGCCCATGTTTTTAAAGGAGATGGAAACACTGCAATATGAACAGAAAAGCATCCACAAAAATAATTAGCATTTTTGAGAAGTTAAATATTTAAAAGCAAAAGGACATAGAGGAATTACTTGATTATTCTGGTCAGTAACTTCACGTGAGAAAATACCAAGAGTTGAAATCTGTTTGACAAAGGTTTATCAAGAACCATCTAGATGTTAATGAAAAATTTCGATGGAAATTAAAACCTGCCCTGCTCAAATTCAGTCCCTTCCTTTAGACAGCATGATTAAGGCATGTTTTTGGATGTCTTCAAATCAAGATTTGATGTCTGCCTGCCTTCACAAACAAATTATATCATTTTAGATATTGAGTAAAATTCTAGGCAAGCGCTCTGTGCTTTGTGTTGCACAGGTTACAGCAGTACAAACAATATCCATGGATGCATGGACATACAGTCTAAGGTAGTAGTTTCTATTTTATATCTAGTACAGGGAGCTCATTTTTGTTTTTTAGAGATAGGTCTTGCAAAAATGTATAAAAATATCATTTTCTGTCATTTAAGTGCATGTGTTCAGAGCACCATCATCGCTATTCATCTACATTGTAACTAGAACATCTTCTAAAAATGCTCATTATACAAAGTTGTTTCCTTAAGTGATTAAATACATTAAGTACTAATGAGCCTTGAAAGCATGAAAATATGCTCTTAGTCTGACACCACAAACATTTTCTATTTTCTCATAGTGAGAAGTTGTCAGTTGTATTTGGTGTGATCCAGAATTTTGTCCAAATGCTTTCATGAATTAATTTCTTTTTTTTTCAGTAGAAATGTTACTTCTTAAAAAAAAACAAAAAAAACCAAAAAAAAAACCAAAAAAACCAACAAAACATGGTTTAAATCATCTCCTTACCCTGAATGTTGGCTTAATTTGTTAAAAACATATGAAGGGATCACAGATTGATAATTTGGTTCTGGAAGAATCACTATTAAAGAGAAAGAGCAGGAAGGTTTTAGGATTCATTCAGTGCTTCCTTCAGTGACAGTGACTGCACTCTCAACTGCTACTAGTTTTCTGATTTACTAGTTAATTTAATACTCCTTTTCCATGAATACATCATTGATCTGATTTTTGGACTAGGTAGTAATTTGGTGGAGTGTTGTCTTGATCATGTTGTTCATTCAAAAAGAAATATTATGCCCATTGTTCAAAAATGAACACTGTTTCTTCCTCATCCTGTTCCTTAAAACAAGGGACCAGATCTGAGCCACTGCTCCTTAGTGCTTCTGACTTAGGAGCAGCTTTGCTGACTTGCATGTCATGAGGATCTCTTCCACTATTTCCAACTTTTCGTGCTTCCCGTGCACCACTTCTGCATGCAGCGTGTTACAGCATTCTCTTCTAGTTTTATCCAGTGACAGTATTAAATATGACAGAGGGAGAGACAGAGAGAGCACATGAGAGCACAGAGTGTCCACCCAGGAGAGGATGAGGTGTTTTACCTGGAACTGGTGTCCGAGGAGGAACGTGTGGTCCTTCCCTCGGCAGCATTGCCACGTCCGCATATGTGACATCCCCTGCCATTGATGAGCAAGTCCCTCTGAGCTATGGAAAGAGCAGGTTTAATACAGTGGGTTGCATCCTGTATCAGCTTTGCCTGCCTTCAGAAGTCACATACACGGTACTATGGCTCTGAGGATGGCTGAGAAACATCAAAAAGGAAGGAAGTTACTTCTTTCAATACAGCTTCAAAGCCTATTTGCAGCCATTCTGCCTCTTCTTGTGTGATCTCTTGCCCTTCAGAATACAGGAGAAAATAAAGATTAAAACCCATTCTTTTTAATAATATATATTTAAAAAAAAAAAAAAATCTCGTTGGTCAAAGCAGAGTGATGTTTCTAGGGAATAATCAAAAATGGGCCTTCCCAGGTCCAACAGATTTGCTGGTCCTCATGAGAAGAGCTAAAGCTGTACAAACTGTGTTGTGCTGTATTATCCTCATGTCTATGACCTTACACAGCCTATTCACCTAAAAGAAAGACAAACAAGATATATATCAGTATAAGATGTTTTGGGGTTGATGTAACTGCAACCACACAGCTATAAAAATGTAACTCAAATTCTAACCCGCTCCGCCCACAAAGCACTTTTAACGGTTTAACGACTGGGTTTAGATGGTATTGATGAGGTGTTAAAATTAACTCAAAATAAAATTGAAAGCAATATGATCCATGCTTTTTACAGGAACATTTCAATACTTCATTGTAACAGTAGTTCCTAAGTTACTTGAGCTATTCCCTGCTTGACCCAGCAACTCCGCAGGCAGAAAACCTGAGTTGCCTTTAACTTCTTGTTCGTGAGCCACGTGTTTGCTGCAGGATATTTTGATGACAGTGTTTTTTCTCTTCTATTTTGGGGGCGAGGGGTGAGGCAAACCTCACAGCTTTTCATTGAAACTTAGAGGCCTTCTTAAACCTAAAAATTCACTTTAGAACACACAGCCCTGTTTGTGAAAAGTCCTGACATTTCCTGCTGAAATGGTTTTGTGCCTTATTCCCACTTAGGAAATTCCCTCACTGTTCAACAGTGCCTATAAACCTACCTATTTTCAACTGAAAATAATGTTTTTATTCTGTCATAGAGCCTTTTGGCAGTTTTTGTTGCATTCAACGGGACTTAAAATGGGACAACACAAAACAAACAAAAAAAAATTTGGATTTGTAATCTTATATTACTGATCTTTTTCCCTTCTGATGTTCAACACTGGTAACAGTGTTAAGCGCGGTAACGAAGGGGGAAAAAAAAGAACCTTTGACAGTCATGGAACAGATTACTCAGAAGTGCTGCTCAAGTACAATTTATATGCAAGGTATCTAAATCATTATTTATACCCACTGATAAACTGATACCATGAGGTGGATGCTGGCAAGGTTTGGTTCGTGGACACCTACATAGCAGACATATCACTAACCCTAACGTGAAACAATACTTGTCCTCTGATTGAATCAGTTTCCATTGCTTCCCCACAACTTCTCACCATCCTTTACAGCAGGATATTTAGGCCTGAAATGGAAAAAAAAAAAAAAAAAAAAAAGAGGCATAAAATAACCACAAACCAAAACCCATTTTCCTTTTTTGGAGCTTTTTTTAAGCTTTGGTCCATAAAGGAGAGCTAGAAGGCTTGCTTGAACTCTTGGGCTCTCTTTCCATCACTTCACATGCACTTAAGCAGCCTTTTCTCACGTAAGCCCCTCCTAAATTAGCCAAAACCATCAAGATGTAACCATGTACAGTCAGGGTACACACAGGTCTTCGTGAACGAGTGGAAAAAAGCAGCGTTTCTATTTTAAGGGAACATGTCTTCCCCTCTCCTCCAAAAAACACATTTTTAGACAGAAGGGCAAACACACCAAGTGGGCAGTGCAGACCAGGCAGCTGCATCCTCTCTGACTACGCAGATTCTCACTTGACTGAAGAAAATCAGGAATACACTGAGTTATTTTCCAGAGCAAACTTCCAAATAACCATAAGCAGTTCTAATTTAGGATTTGAAGTCTACATGCTGTGCTCACTGCTGGGACAGACAATGAAAAGGAAAGTGAATTTTAATTTTTAGAAGGAATAGATGAGTAGATGCCCTTGCAACGCGTTTTTCTTAAATTCTTTCTTTCCTATTGGAAAGCTATCTTTTTTTTTCCCCCCCTTTTAAAACCTGCAGTGCACTGCCACAGTATTTTAATTTGCTAACTGTTTTCTTTAGTGTTAATAGTTTTAGCTCTGATAGTACTTTAATTATTTTCTACTGTTTTCATTTTGAATTCTAGCTTTATTTATGAATACTCAGACATGGGTCACCAAGCCAGTAGCACTTCCAGAAGAAAAAAGCCCAGGCTCTTGTAGGAAAAGGCCATTTAAATCCAAGAGATCTTTGTTAGCAAAATGGCCCAGTGCTCATTAAGGTGATGGAAATGTCTGGTCCAACCCTGCTCAAAGCAGGACTGACTCCACAGCTAAATCAGGTCACTCAGGGCTGTGTCCAGGCAGGTTTTAGAAATCTCCGTGGGCAGAGATCCCATGGGAACCTGTTGCAGTGCTGCACCCCTGTCATGAAGGAAGAATTCTTCTGCTTTGTTCAGGCAATGTCACAGATGCACTTTTATCATATCTCCAGAACCTGAGCAGACCTTTTGCTTTTGACAATGCACTGCTGTCTGCTGGTAGATTTTGCAGAATAAATGCTTCAGAAGAAGAGCCTGGTTCAGCCCAGTCATACCCCCAGCTGGGATCTTTTCACACTCGGGTGTCATAGTCATTTGGGTTTGTTACTCCTGGGGAAAAAAAGTGGCCCTGATATCAAAATCATGGAATCATTTAGGTGGGAAAAGAGCTCCAAGATCATCAAGTCCAACTTTTACCCATCACCACCTTGTCATCCAGACCAGAGCACTGAGTGCCACATCCAGTCATTCCTTGGACACCTCCAGGGATGGGAACTCCACCATCTCTCTGGGAAGCCTGCTTCAATGCTTAACAACCCTTCCAGTGAAGAAATTCTCCCTGATGTCCAACTTGAACCTCCCCTGCAGCAGCTTGAGGACATTTCCTCTTTTTCTGTCACTTACTACCTGGGAGAAGGGACTGACCCCCATCTGGCTCCAACCTCCTCTGGGGGAGTTGGAGAGAGTGAGGTGGTCTGGGGCTGAACACCCCCAGCTCCCTCAGCCACTTATTCACAAACTGTAATCTGGTTTGAGCTTAATTTATTGCATGATCCACCCTTGTGTCTCTTAGGCTCTCCAGGTAGAATCTTGCCTCACCCTGTTCTCTCCTCCCAGCCACCTGATGAGCCTGCAGAGCTTACAGCACACTGATGCTTGGTGAGGCCCCTAAAATGTCAGGGCTTGCTGTGTGTCAGCCAGCCACGTGTCTGGGAAGCAGGGGGTGATTTTGCAGCCTTGAGTTTTCAGACTGGAGATACCTGCAAGGAACGATGGTGGGATTGCTGTGTAGGATTCCTCTGCCACTGCTCGCTGAGAGCTCGTCAGCCTGGAGCTCCAGGGGCTCTGCTGAGGCACAGGGGTGCCAGCTCACGTCATTCCCCACCTTGACACGCGCCGCTGCGTGCACAGCGACTCTCCAGTTGTGACTGTCACCGCCTGAGTAATGTCACTGGGTGGTGTTCTGGTGTCAGTGGTTGCCAGTTCCAGTTATGCTCAGAGTAACTGTGGTAACAGCTGCAGGTGACAGCCCTGCTGTGGGTGCGACAGCGGGTCCTTCGCTGCGTGCGAAGGCACAAGTGGGCTGAGAACAGCAGTGTGGGTGCAGAATTCAGCAGAGCAGAACCCAGCACTTGCTGCCACAGAACAGGCAGCTCAGCCCAGGACCCCAACTGCCTAGTGGTGGACATTCTGAAGAACCTGAACTGCTGGTCTGACAACAAAATGGACCTTTGTACTTCCCAGAAAGCTGACCTGCAACGTAAAGACTTCGAGGCTAAACCGAGTGAGTCCCATGAGTAAATCTGCAGTTTGGGTTCCAATTCTGACCCCCTACTGTGTCACAGCAGAGCCTGTACGTACAATGAGATGCAAGAGCAGCGGCCAGAAGGCATGATCAGAGCTAGGGTTGAAACCACAGGCACTATTGCCATAAATGAAAGTCGGTGCATTGTTTTCCCACACCGCAGGAAAAAAAAAAAAAAAAAAGAAGTCATTTAAATACAGCAAACCCATGAATTCACCAAGATAAAGGAAAAAAAGAGAGAGGTCACTGAAGCAGCAGTGTCTGCAGAATGCAGACTGACCAGCAGCAGCTATTCAGCCTGCAGCCTCACATTCATCAGGTGGGACGTGGATGAGGTGGGAAGCAGACAAGGTTGGAAGCCTGTGAGATGGGTCTCTTCCCAGTGCAGGGTGTGGGATTTTTTAGAGCATGTCAGCTCTTTTTGGAACTTCAGAGTAATTCCCAAGGATGTTGCTGTGCAGATTGTTCACTCTGAGTGCCACGTGTTCCCCTGGATGCATTTTTCACTGCTAACCAGTGGTGGGGTGAGTATGTGGACCGGATGATGTGCTCAGTCTGCTGAGCAGTTTGGTGATGCTGTGTCAGGAAAGAGCTGGTGAACACCCCTTCCAGTGCCACACTGCCACATTGCCTTCCCTCCTCTCCTCCACTCTCATGTGCTGAGTTAGTTTTCCTTCAAAGGATTGAAGTAGTGCTGGGACCAATTCCATAGGTGGCATGTTCTTGGTGATGTTATAAGTTATATTCCGGTCTTCTACAAGCCTGTATCTGTGACTTGGAGAATGGTGGGGGAAAAGTGGTGTATCCTTCTGCAGGCCTTAAAGGGCCATGGGCAGGGACACCTTCCACTAGCCCAGGTTGCTCAGAGCCCCATCCAACCTGGCCTTGGACACTCCCAGGGAGTTCACAACTTCTCTGCGCAAACTCTGCCAGGGCCTCACCACCCTCACAGGGGAGAATTTCTCCCTAATATCCAGTCTAAACCTCTCTGTCAGTTTGAAGCCGTTCCCCATTGTCCTGTCACTACATGATCATGTAAATAGTCTCTCCCCATTTTCCTTGTAGCCCCTTTAGGTACTGAAAGGCTTCTATAAGGTCTCCCTGAAGCTTTCCCTTCTCCATACATCTGCACAAGAGCATCTATTGCTTTGGACAACAGAGGGTGTCTCTGCAAGCTGAAACACAGCAGAGGTGCTGTGTAGGTCACCTGGGAGTGATTCCTGCAAACAAACCAAAGCAAAACAAACCGACCTAACAAAAACCAAAAACAAACAAAAAACCCACAGACACTCAATTTTCACACACACACACACACACACAAACTAAGAGAAAAAAACCCAAACCAAACCCCAAAGACCTCAGAGTAAATTAAGACGGCTAATGAGCTGAGACCACTGCCAAACTTGCTGTCAGCTACTGCCTCACGTTTATGTGCCTCTGTCTCCCAGTCTCCATTTTATACTGGGACTCTCAGCACCAGCACTCCAAGCCTGGTGTTACTACTAGCAGTGCATTTTAAAAGCACCAACTAAAATCTTGGGCAGATTTGTGGCTTTTTATGATAATTCAAATATAAGATTTGTTATTCCAGAACAAGCCCTAAGGCAAACCATAAATGCTTAAGTGCTCACCTGCACTGGAGCTTCTCTTCCTTGCCTTGAAATTAAGTTCTGTGTAACCCTCTTCATTCTCCATCTCAGTATTACAGTCTCTTGTTTCGCTTGCACTAAATCCCCTTTACATTCTCAAATCAGTTTTTGCAGGTTTGGAATAGAAGGGAAAGTGTTTTCACATAAAGGTTGTAGGAAGCCCACCAAGGAAAAGAAAAACAGTCTTTTAGGATAACAAGAGTAACACCCCTCTCATCCACCTCCAAATTAGCCAAACAATTAATGTATATGTGTAGCACACACCCCATAATGATACAGCCAACTAACATGCACACTTAATCCTACGCAGCAGTGAAACATTGATCTTTGAGCAGCCGTTCTTGTTACAATATTTTCAAGGATCTGGGGTTTTGACATCATTCCATAGCAAGGATTGCATTGTTTTTAATCCTGTATACTGCAGCAACACTGTCCTGGAACAGTGGGTACCCTACAAATGTATGACAAGATGGTGATTTTACCATGTTAAAGTTTATTAGGGAATTCTACAAAAAAGATAAGCCAAAGAGATGGATCCAGAAGGAGAATGGAGGAACGTGGAGGACATAAGAAGGCTAAACCAATAACTCCTGAGTTGTTACTGAGGATTTAGTGTCACACAAGCAGAGAGCAGCTTTGGGGAAGCACCAGAGGAAATTCCAGGAGTAAGTAATTTACAGGCAGCATGTTCCGGCTGTGGCAGAGGCTGGAAAAAAAGAACACAGAGCTGTTTATTAAATAAGTTTGTAAATTAAGTTAAGCTCAAGGCTGTTTGCAAGTTGGGAGCAGAAACTGATACCAACGTTGAGGGCAGAAGGTGAGAGACAATCACAAGCCTTGACAATGTGCATCACTGTTTAAACAGAAGGATGAAGCAATTTGGTCCCAAAGATGAAACCAGTGGAACAATCCAGGAAAATGCAGGCATGCTTACATTTAAACCTATTGTTTCCATGGAATTTTCTGAGCACGTGTATTTTCTGAGTACCTCCAGCTGGTGTGCATAGTGTTTTTAAAGATCACCAACCTAGTTCCTCTTGGTTTTGCACATTCAGGGAACTGGCTTTGCCTTTAATCCTGCTTCTTGTTACTCAAACAGACTTCTCGCTTCAGATTGTTTAATTTAACCAGAAAGAAAACTTCAAAGCCACTTACATGCAAATATAAAATGCTATAGCACTTCCTTTTCTTTTGTGAAGGCCAGTATATGTTTTAACTGAAAAAAAAAAAGAAAAAGGGCCATTCTGGGAAATGCAAATGAGCATCCTTTCTTGGCAACATGGCATTGTCAATTAAAGCCAAAAACATTTGGGTTTTTTCTTTATTTTGGTAGGATATTCATATTCCTTTTGCTGAGATGATAAATCCAGAGGATGATGGCAGAGCTAAACAACCAGGCACAAAAGGCTGTGAACAGCAAGCAGACAGCCTACAAAAAGGCAGGTCTTGAAATTAAGCGAAAGGAGAGGACTATAATCTCGCTGAAGTTGAATGTGAAAACTTAATAAGCCAAAAAAAAAAAGAAAGAGGAGCAGCTTGCAAGAAACATTTAAAAAAAAAAAAACACCTCCCCTTCCTCAGGAGCAGGGAACCTGCCAGAAGGTCTCTAAGGTGATAGATAATCAGTTTATGAATAAGGTGATAATCAGTTTATGAATAAGGGCACATGGCAGTAGGGGGGAAAAAACAGTGGATTTTTGTACGTGTTTACTGCAGAGGAACCCGGGGAGGTTCCCACACTGGAATCTTCCTGGGCAGCACACGAGAGTCTGTGTCTCAATGGATGTCGGTGAAAGAGGTTATGAAACAACCCATCTAAATTAGTAGACCCAAATGGCTAAGGCCAGGTGGGCTCAAAATGATTTTTGAGTAGTCTTGGGAATCCTGAGAGGTCCCAGCTGCCTGGAAGCTGCCAAACATCCCAATTTTCAAGGAAGGCAAGAAGGTCAACCCTGGAAACTACAGGCCTGTCAGTCTCCCTTCAGTGCCTGGTAAAGTTATGGACAGGATTACTCTGGGAAGTATTGAAAAACACCTGAAAGATAACACAGTCACTGGTCACAGCCAGCACAGCTTCACGAGGGGAAAGTCCTGCTGATCAAACCTGATTTCCTTTTAGGACAAGGTGACCCATCTGGGTGATCAAGGGAAGCCAGTTGATGTGATCTTTCTGGGTTTCAGTAAAGCTTTGGATACTGTCACTCACAGGATCCTTCTGGACAAAATGTCCAGCCCCCAGCTGGATAAACACATCATGTGGTTGTCAGAAATACGGATAATAAAGCTGGTTGGGAACTACTTTTTTTAGAGAGGGAACTTTCCGTAGTGCCTTACAAAATTGCCCTTTTCCCCTTCAAATTCAATTAGCTTTGGCCATGAGCTGAAGTCTCAAGAAGTGTGATGTGTTTCCGTTTTATCCCCACTACCACAAACACAAGTGAGCTCCCCAGAACTTGTGTTACTGGGGTTATCATGTGGAATAAAGCTTCACATAGGGATTCCCAAATCCTCTGCTGACAGTTACAATCTTTTCCCATTATAAATCTCATTGCTCATTGGATTATGATGTTTGCACCCATTCTTTGAAATTCAGCAGTTATATTAAGCTATGAAGCCAGACTCCAATTTCCAGATGCTGTAATATTCTGTTAGGTCACTGATGCCTCCCATAAACTGTAAAAGTCGTATGAAAATCCTGAACCACGAGAACTCAGAGTTTTGGTCAGACAACTGCTGGAGACCTTTTACAAATGCTTAGGCTTCATGTCTGAGAAATCTCTTTACATGCCTAAAAGCAAGTATGGTTTTAGCAGATCTGAGGCGTTTGTTATCACAAACAGAAGTGTGTGTTGGGAAAACGGCCTTGTTTAGCTCTGAAATGTAACAACATCTTCTTTTGTCAACGTTTTAGTGGCGGTGTGAACATCTTTACAGCGCCACATGTAATAAAACCACACTTCTCAAAATTGCGCTTCAAAACATGTTTCGTGTAAGTGAAGATCAAAATTCCTGTAAGTGGCATTGACACCATGCAAAGAAGCAGGAAGCTACCTAGAGATTTTATGATACAGATCAAAGGATGCTAAAGGTGCTTTAATAGAATGTAGATGCTCTCATACAGTCAGAACAAAAATAAGAGGGAACACATTCTGCAAATCTTTCAAATTACCAGTTCCCGTGGCAGTTCTTATCAGGTGACAGATATTCACAAGCTCAAAACCATCCTCGTCTGCAGCACTGTGGTCACAAGGCACTTTTTCCACCCCTTACTCCGTCTTTGGATTTCTTCTGCCACTTTCATCTTCATTTTACCTTGTTCAAAGCAACCTGGAGTAAAGTGTTATGTTACAGAGTCATAGAATGGTTTGGGTTGGAAGGTACCTTATAGATTATATCATTCCAAACCCCTATCAGGGGACATCTTCCACTATCCCACGTTGCTCAGAGCCCCATCCAACCTGGCCTTGGACACTTCCAGGGATGGGGCAGCCACAGCTTCTCTGGGCAACCTGTGCCAGGGCCTCACCACCCTCACAGGGAAGAATTTCTCCCTAATATCCAACATAAATCTATTCTCTATCAGTTTTATGCCATTCCCCCCTGTCCTGTCACCACATGCCCTTGTGAAAAGTCCCTCTCCACCTTTCTTGTAGCTCACATCAGGTACTGGAAGGCTGCTATGAGGTCTCCACACAACATTCCCTTCTTCAGATTGAACAGCCTCAATTGCCTCAGCCCCAATTTGTAGGAGGGATGCCCCAGTCCCTGAAGCATCTTTGTGACCTCCTCTGGACCCACTCCCACAGCTCCACGACCTGTGGAGGCTCCAGAGCTGCACACAGGCTCATTTCCTAAGCAACTTCTCATAAAGCTTTCTTCCTGGCAAATAGGTCCACATTTAGTAGCCACCTCCTGTCTGTGGATAATTTTAAGAAAAAGAATGCAAATAGTAGTGCCCGAGGAGGCTTTTAGATGACCTGATTTGAGCCACCAGCAAATGCCACTGTGGTTTCAGCAACCTTTAAGCCTCTGAGTAATACGAAAATGGTTGCTGCAGGAAGTGGAGGTAAAGGCTACAAATGGGCACCTTCTGTTCTCTCCTTGCCGGGGCTGAGATGAGCTCTGCTTGTCACCTCCATGGCCTTCCAGCTGTACCAGGCCTGGCTGGCAGATTCACTGGGACAAAGTCAGAGGCGAAGCCCTGAGAGTCGGGATTAACAACGTCTACGGTGCTGATAAATCACCCCCCTCTTCTCCTTCCTCAGACTTTCCATTTGCGGCCCTTACCATGTCACAGTCAGTGCAAGTTCCTTAACCTGCAATTTATTTGCAGTTGGTGCTCTCTTTGTTACAGGAGGAATCCCTGCAAAGGGGATGGGAAGACTTAATTTGAATGATTGTGGGCTTTGAGGTTGATATCTCTCAGAAGTGTCTTCTGTTTTTAAGGTTTACCGTGCATGGCTGGAAAACAGCTGGAATGGGTTATTTGCAAGAAGGAAGAGACCTGTTTAATGAGTCTTTACACAGTTAACAAATGAACCTGAGACAAATGACAATTCTGCTGAACTTTAAGGAATCACGAAACATTTAGACCTTCCCATCTCTGCTCAGAAATGTTTGAATCAGTGCTTGCAATGCTTGTTTATTTAACACAGGCCTGGGTGTGTCACTGTTGCTGTATCAGTCACTCTGGGATAATTCCCTTCTTTTGTAGCTTTCTGTGTACAAGTGTTACACGTCTTCAAGTAAAACCTGATCCTGACCAGCAATTTCAAAACAAGCTGAAGGAGGGTGACTGTGTGCAAATATCACTGACTGGCAAAACAGCCGCTTGTGCTGCCTGAAAAATGCTGATCTCAGGGGAAACCTTTCTTGTAACAATGAAAGTGATCCCTGAAAACTGCCAACGTGGGGAAGGTCTTCGGTAACAGAAAATAGCTTAGTTCAGCCTGGAAAAACACAACCCAGAATCTGCAGTTGTACTTAAGTGCAGTTTATTCAATATGGTTCTTGATTTTCTTTTTGTCTCAGAACCCCAGAGGGAACATCCAAGATAAAACAACCAAGAGCCCCAAACTGCCCTACACCTCCTCCCTCCCAAATTGCCTCTTCCCAGGAGCTCACTAAGGGAGCTTTCCACACTGTAAGTTTTTCAGACTCATTGCATTCCTCTTAGTATTGTGTTTGTATCAAAATAAATTATTTACATGAGTCATAAACGACCTGCGCAGCTTTTGAAATGCACAGTCCTGATTTCATTTGCACCAGTGGAGAGCAGAGACAATTCAGTGCAGTTGCCTGGGGAAGCTCTTGGGTGTGAATCTGGGACCTGATCCAGGACTAGTGTCCCTACAGAGAGTTCCTTCCCAGAAGGCTCACTTCTGGTGTTTCCTGTCATTAATGGAATACCATCCTTATCTGAGTGCTTTCTCCTAAGCTAATGGAGCCAGCCAGGTTTCAACTGGTTGCAACAGAAAGACAACAACCCCTGGAAAAAAATAGAGGACTTTATTCACCGTAGAATTACAATTTTTGTATCTTTTCATTCCTTATTATGCAAATAATACTAGTTCAAAATTATACAACCAAAAATAAGTCATCCAAGCTCGCACACGATAGTTCAGGTGAGCCGAGCAAGGGGCAGATCAGAATTCCATGGTTTGCCTCTTTAGGCCCGTATCCAAACTAAGGCATCGTGGAATAAAAGTAAGAAAAAGAATAGGAACAAACTGTTATGATGTTTCCTGCAAGAATAACCCAGCTTTCAGTTTGTCTATCCAAAATTTCGTTAACATATTTCCATAGGAAATAGGTCTGATGGACCACTGCTTCCAGTGGGATTTCACAACCACTCTGAGTTTTTTTAATGCATTATAACATCTTTAAAATGAAGGTTTTCTGAACATTGTGCATAAAATACTGCATTATTTTTTTTGGCAAAAAGCAGGTGATTATTAATTTCAACCCAGCACCACATGGTTGTTATTAATGCCATTTATGACATACGCTGTAGATGGATCTGCTCAGACTTAGGAAGACCTTCAAATATTTGAAATAAGGTTGTCACAGGAAATCTTGCCTGAAGCTTTCTCCTGGTAACTACTGAAAAGAAATAATATTGTGTCTCTAGTCTCCCAGGCAGATTGTGAGTCCCCTCAAAACATACTTTCCACACCTGGGCTGTTGCTGCCCTTACAAAGACTGAACAGGAGCTGGTAAGACACTAGACAGAGGGCAGTACAGGCATCAACACTTATCTTGCCTCTGATTGCTATCAAAAGAATTACTTTTACCCGAATATACAGCATGCAATACTTTTGAATGCATTCCTAAGAGATGTATTGGTCAGAAGCAATAATAAAAGCGATTTCCTATTCCCCTTCCATGAAAAAATAGGAGGGAAATGGTGGTGAATTATCAGATGGTGGCACCTCCACCCTCCTGAAAATACAGGATTTATTACCCAGGGATACTAAGTTTGCACCTGCCACCTCAGACAGATTGCTTAGAAGGAAAAGAAAAAAAGGAAAACACTGTTTTAATGCCATTCTCAGTGGCTGCTACTTTGCTTGTTCACCTCTAGTCAGCTCATCAGTTCACGCTCAGAAGCTGAAAACTCAAAGTGATACAGAGACCGATATCCATGGAGATTTATATATATAAGTTATGTGCTTGTTTTGGACATAAATGATATGAATTTATTCTCCACAGTGAAGAGTTCAAAACCATGAAAAAAACAAAAGTTTTTCCATAGATTGTCCCCTGTCTACTTAGCTCCAGTGCAGGAATAACAACCCGCTATTACCTCTTTCAGGGAGGGGAAATGCAGGATTTTTTAGCCTAAGCCAGGGGATTTCCTTTAACTAAATGTTTGCAGTGGGGTGACCCTGCCTGGATGCCAGGCACCCACCAAAGCTGCTCCATCACTCCCCTCTGCAACTGGGCAGGGGAGAGAAAATACAACAAAGAATTCATGGGTTGAGACAAGGGCAGGGAAAGATCCCTCACCAAATACCATCACAGGTAAAACAGACTTGATTTGGGGACGTAAATAGAATTTATTACCAAAAAAACATCAGAGCAGGATAATGAGAAGTAAAATAAATCTTAAAAACACCTTCCCCCCACCCCTCCGTCCTTCCCAAGTTCCCTCTCCTCCCCTCCCAGCGGTGCAGGGAGACGGGAACAGGGGTTATGGTCAGTTCATCACAGGTTGTTCCTGCTGCTGCTCAGGGAAAAGAGTCCTTCCCTTGCTCCCTGTGGGGCCACTCCCACGGGAGAAAGTTCTCCACGAACTTTTCCAGCGTGAGTCCATCCCTTCCACGGGGTCACTCCTGATGGGCTCAGCCTTGGCCAGCGGCAGGTCCGTCCTTGGAGCTGTGTGGAACTGGCTCTCTTGGACATGGAGGAAAGTCGCAGCAGCTTCTCACAGAAACCACCCCAGAATCCACCCCCACTCCCAAAACCTGGTATCTTCCTTTATCTGCTTTTATCTTCCAGGCTTCTTTCTCCTTCACACTCCGGCTGACTCTGACAAGTTACTTTATGCAACTCGTTCTCTTTACAAACCATGTGCAGTACGGTGCAGAAGAGACACCTAGTGACTATTCCGTGTAACGAAAACGCGAAAGAATTGCTATTAAGGGGGAAAAATAAACTTCTTCCAAACCCTTGAAATACCCTTCCGTTGACAGATACATCTTCACATGCTCTCCTCAAACCCACTGACAAAATAATTTTGCCAGTTCTGGGCTAATTAATTCACAGGATGGAAAACGGTAACCAAACATCACTGGCTTCTGTGCCTCCAGAGCCTCTTTCCTCCTTTCCCCAAGTGTCTTCAAAAGCCTTGGATGCTACAATAAATAAATTTAGTCTAGATTTGCATTGCTGGCACTGAGGACACAGTTTAGTGTTTAAGTACCAATACAAATCCCTTCCTCGTGGTATTTTGCTAAAGAATTTTCCTCAGAACATGTTGGCTGCAAAGTAAAGCAACAAATGTCTTTTTCAACTGAATTACCACCTATCTGCTAAGGGAAGGGTAGGATGCTGGAATTAGAAGGGGATGGATTTTGCAGCTGGAAGGGGGTTGGAATTAGCTGATCTTTAAGGTCCCTTCCAACCCAAACCGTTCTTTAATTCCACGTTCCTTTGAACAGAAATTCTTCAGCCCTGAGATCTTCCGCTCTTTAGGTGCCGAAATCTAAGCTGTTCATTAACATCTATTTTCCAATTAGTAAAGAGAAATAGGCACCTCCGTGGTCCTATCACCTTCTCCTGAAAGGGCAGAGGAGTGGTCCCTGAATGGCTCCCGAGGCACCAGCTGAAGGAGGCAGCAGGGACAAGGTGTGCCCTCCATTCCTTCAGTGTCCCTGGCTGCTGCTGAAGGACGGGACCCGGCTCCAAGGTAAGAGCTTTGCATGTGACCACTCCATCAGTTCTGCCAAGTGCACAAAATAATGAAGATCAACCTGATGGTGCTTGTCTGCCTTGCCAGAAACCTCCTCTTTCAAGAGGAAGACTCCTGAATCATGGACATGAACAAGGCCATTCATGATGGGCCAGAGCTACTAAAAATGCCCTCAGCATGCAAATTCTTCCATTCCCTAGAGCCTGCCCAAGGATGGCATGATGTCAAATGCAAAAACTCACCTGCCATCATCCCACTGCATCAACCACAAGTCACAAGAGCCCTTGGCAATGGTGTGCTACAAGCAAGAGCACAGGTCATATATTTGCTGTGAGAGCTGAGCAGAGCTTGTGGTCCTGTGCAGGGCAGAGCACCCAGACAAGGAGCCTGGTGGCACAGCAGCCTTTGTGCATGACATGGGGCAGTTCTTAGGGTGGCGCATGCTGGAAACTCCACTTTCCTAAAGATCCTTCAAACAAAAAGTAGTTTCACTGTGTCCCAGTGCTGTTGTTACTCTGCTCCCATAAGCACACACACGTCTCATCTAGGGATGTTCAGTATCTTCTTATTATCTCTTAAATGTTTGGCTTTCTGGTTTGTTTTTTTTTTTTTTCCCTGGGAAATCACCCCTACAGTTTCAGGTTTGAACTTGACAGTTTTCAACAAGTCTTCTAGGAGGGCTTCCATTTCCATTTCCATTTACTCCACATGGTGTGACTCTTGGGGATGGTCCTCTGAAGGGTTAAGAGTTGGACTCAATGATCCTTGTGGGTCCCTCCCAAATCAGCATATTCTGTGATTCTTTGATTGCAGCAGAATTGAAATATGAACACTTTCACCTTTCCTCTTTGTCTGTCCAAAGTGTGTGGTTTGGCAGACTCCATGAAGAGCTTGGCCTTAGCAGGTGTGACAGACAGCAGCAAATCATCTCACCTAAAATCTTTCCCTGAAAGAAGAGGGCATTGTGACTCTGCCTCTCTGCCCCACCCTGGTGAGATTCCCGCTGCAGAGCTGCCTCCAGCTCTGGGGGCCCAGCACAGCAAGGACATGGAGCTGTGGGAGAGAGTCCAGAGGAGGGACACCAAGATGATCAGAGGGATGGAGCAGCTCTGCTGGGAGGAAAGGCTGAGAGAGTTGGGATTGTTCAGCCTGGAGAAGAGAAGCTTTGGGGTGACCTAATTGTGGCCTTCCAGTGCCTGAAGGGAGCCCAGAGAAAGATGGAGAGAGACTATTTCCAAGGGCCTGGAGTGACAGGACAAGGGGCAATGGCTTCAAACTGACAGAGAGCAGGTTTAGATTGGATATTAAGGAGAAATTCTTCCCTGTGAGGGTGGTGAGGCCCTGGCACAGGTTGCCCAGAGAAGCTGTGGCTGCCCCATCCCTGGAAGTGTCCCAGGCCAGGTTGGATGGGGCTCTGAGCAACCTGGGCTAGTGGAAGGTGTCCCTGCCCACAGCAGAGGGTGGAATGAGATGATCTTTACAGTCCCTTCCAACCCAAAGATTCTATTATTCTATGATTAATACAGAACTTTTTAGTTACCAGTATTGTGAAAGCCCATTCTCAATACAGTTCAGTGACTTAAGCTGAAAATGCTGAAGTCGTTCTTCTTCTTTCTTTCTTTCATACTTCCTTGAGGTGGCTGGTCCCAAGAAGGCAAAATATTGCATTTCTTGACTTATCATCATGGTAATTCCAACGAACCACGTTGTCTACCTTTAATGAGAAAATTTGATGACCAACATGAAGAGGAATAATAGGTCAGACTCAGGCCTTGTTTAATTCTGAGTTTAATAATGCCACTGGGATATGAGGACTAGCATGTGGTCTAGAGCTGATTGAAGAGCAGAAATTCCCCTGGGAGAAGAATTCAAAGTTTTGGTATAATTTTTAGTTACCATAAACCCCAAAAATATAGAAATTTCTACGGGGATGAAAATCCAAAGGAAGAAAGAAAGTTGCCCTTATAGCGACATTTTCAAACCTGACTTTTAAAATTAATTTTATTCTGCATTAAATAAATAACGAAAAAAAATAATTACATGCACAAAAAAAATTATTTCCAAACTCTTGAAATTATTTTTTTTCGGCAATGAAAACCTCTCCACATCATTGCTTTCTGGTTTCAACCCTGAACTACTGAAGTTCAGGAGGAAGTGATCTGATAGTCACAAACTGAGCAATCTAATCATCACGAGCTGAATTGAAACACATTTTAAGTGTCCAGGTGGTTTGAGGAGGATATGAACACACTCAGCATGTTTCCAGCTCGAGCTCCAAATGAAAATTAGATGTGGGCTGAAGGTCCCAGTTTATGAGAAAGTTGATCAAAATCACAGCTATGCTGTTTTTAATAGAACATACACCATGGGAAGGGACTAAGAATGAAGAACTGCTTACCAAAAGCTACAGGGTGAGAATTTACATTTGAAAAAAAAAAAAAAAAGAGGGTTCTGGTTTCCTTCCGTTTTACAGACATCTAAACACTTGTTTTGATGTAATGTCATGTGGTGGAGAGCGGCCAAAAATAGGGGAGGGTACTTCAGTGAGTCCATTTTGATTGCAGGTCTGAAAGCAGCAGCTTTTCAAAATGGCAAGTGAGGTGGTTTATGCCGAGGTGCCGCCCAAGGAAAGAGCACATTTTGCTTCAGAAACTTCAGATACAGGTAAAAAAATGGAAATGTTTTAAATGTTAACAATATTCATAACATTAATAACTTAATGTGACCTCATTTTCCCTCTGCTCGATGCCACGTTCTTAAAGCTTTCATTCTTTCTTAGATCATCCAGAAGTCGTGTTGAAAGCATTTTGATAACTATTTATACCCTCCCCTGTCTATTGTATATCTATTCGCTTGGCAAATGCATGTTTATTAATAGAATAAATACTGAATTCTAGCAAAAGTGAAGACTGACTTTTAAAATCCCGTTCTGGATTTCAGTAGTACGGCTGAAATGTGCTGTTTCTGGAAAAATTTAATATCCAGACACTGAAGATATTTACACAGATTATTGGAAACTCATTGACAGCTGAATGGACTTCTCCCTCCTGCAGTACACTTGTATGTTATATCTTAATTTGATTCTCTTTCTTAGACACCAGAAACATTTTTAAATCCTAAAATTATGGGTCTGTTTCTATTTTTTCTTCTCTTTCTTTCTTTCTTCTTTATTTCTCTCTCTCTTTCTTTACCTGTCTCTGTCCCCCGCTTTCATTTCTAAAAGTTTTATGGTGAGAAAAATGCAAGTCAAGATTTAACAGAAGTTTCTGTAATTTTGAAAACTGTTAGCCCTCCAATTTGTGTATGACCTACTGATATCTTCAACTGTAAAACTCATTACTTAAAAAATTCATTGTCAAGTAATAAAGTGCAAAATATAGCCATTAATGGATAAAGGCAGGAAATAATTCATGTTTTTAAAACACATATTTTGCTAGTATGAGGTGCTTGGAAATTCAGCATCTAAAAACTTTTTAGGGGCAATTGCGAGGCTAGATAAGTAACCAAATTTCATGCAAAATATTTTTCTTATGCTTTAGAGTAGGACAGCATGGTGCTTTGAAAAAAAAATATTTCCAATTGCAATAGTAAAATGTCACCAATTCCTGTCACTCCTCTTAATCTTGCAACCCTTTTTGGTGCCCTAACAAATGCTTTGTTTTAATAGCATCCTAAAACACTGACTTCCACAGGCTGTTTGTGACATCTTGCACGAAGGAATACTTTAAATTGATCCCGAATATGACATCTGTTAACAGCATCAATGTGTCCTACTGAGATATAGTGAAAAAACCTCACCTATCCATGCAATTAATATTTTTTCACGTTCTTATATTTATAAAAATTTCCTTTATCCATTCTTACAACCCCTCTCTTTGATTTCTACGTGTGTTCCATCGCTTTCATACTTGAGAGCCCGAGTGCAGGAAACCCAGTCCTCATTTTCTGCCAAACTCTGTTAAACTGTTCTGACTCCTGGGCAGCTGCACGAGAAAGATGCTTAATTCTAAGAAAATGGGTTAGATTCCACGTTTTTTGTAAGTCTAAGGTAGATTTCAGCAGCCCTGGCACCCTTAGGAGGTTGCTTTTCTTCAGGCAAATTGCCATTACAGGGAGTCCAGAGCAGGGATGCTGCCTATCACCCACCTGCCTGGAAAAGCTCAAGAGACCTTGTTGTCTCAACCATACGTATTTGACATTAGGTCACTGATACAGCAATGCTAAATTTTCTCCTTTCAGACAAAAATAATAACCCAGGCCATAAAAAAAAGGGGAGTGTTCACACTGCCCTGCCTGTGAGCATTTTTTTGTTACACACTTCAGTGTTTGTGCTGCCTTATCTGATTTCATGGCTCTGCTTCCCCACAGCCACTACACTTGTCCACCAGTCAGCCTGTGATCTGCTTCTCCTCTGCCTTCAGCTTCTGCTTCCTTGACTTTTTACATGAGGAGGACAGAGCTTTCAACCTTCAGGCCTGGATATGTCCTATGTTTTGCACTGCTGAAGTTTGCATTTGCTTGTCTTCCCTGGGGCACTTCAGAGAAAAATCTGTTCGGTTTCTCTCTTAAGATTAGAACAAACAAACAAACAAAACCAACTTATTTCATACACTATCAGCAAGTAAATTTGATGGAAGAAGCTCCTGGGAAATGAGGCAAAACATGAAAAGCAGGCAACCTCCAAGGTGGTGTGTTGCAGCTGATGTAAAAATATAGTTCCTTCCTTCCTTCTGCTGCCACACCTACTGAAAACTGCTGTGAAACACGTCCTGTCACTCACCTCTTTCCCTCTCCCTCCTGCTCTGACAGCTCATCCCTGGATGTAATATCACCCAATGGAGGATAAACTGTGTCACAGGGCAGTTCCTCACCTCATTACACCTGCAGTCACCTTTCTACTTGTGCCCCTTCCCACGAGCTTTCCTGATCGCACAAAATTGCTGAATTGGTCCAACGGTCCCGCGGGCGTCCCCTGGGCAGTGAGATACCTTCTGGGCACACCTTTAAGTGTATGACTTTGAAAGCACTACCTATGTGATGCAGCTCAACTAAATAATAGAGGTCAGGTACCTAAACATCATCTTTGCCTTCCTTGGGCTTTGCATCCAGCACTGGCCACTGAAAGCCAAAGAATGGGTTGTTTTTGTGGGGATAGTGAGACAGATCTCTGCTATTCTGCAGCGTAAGCATCCATACGTAAGAACAGACAAGTGTGGGCAAGGCCTCCAAAGGTAAGGAGGGCTCCTATGAGACAGGAAATCTTAGTTCTTGTGGTTACAGCAAAGCAGTTTCAGCAAACCACACGCCTTCTTGGGAAAATGAATGGCCTGCTGCTGAAAACCCTGCTGCCAAGTCCTTTTCCAGCCCAGCTTGCATTATTGTTAGCTGATCTGGTGACCGAGCTCTCCTGATAGTCCAGCAGACAGGAATTCTCCACTACTGAGGCTGGGAAGGCAGAGAAAGTCGTTTGCCAGGCATTCCCAGGCCTTCGAGGACACCCACCCTGACAACATCTTTTATGCTGTTGGTTGTAAAAGTCTTTTAACACACAGTTACTTTTTTTACTGGGTGCAACCAGGAGTGTCACAACCATTCCAGTGGTTACCGGGGCATAGGAGGGTTTTCTACTCACTGACCACCAGACAGGGAATAGGGACATCTCTGTCCTGTCACATTTGAAAGCCTGATGCAAGACTACAGAAAGTTCAGGAGCATCTGCCACAGGCTCCATGCATGGAAAGCAGTGACAGGAGGAAGATCATGTGGTGGCCAGCCGTTAGTAAAAATCCCATTTAAACACGTGGAGGGGTGAAACTGGGGAAGAAAAATCCGTGGATGAAATTAAAATAGTATGTTCATATTTTACATACATATTCAAATCATGTTTCATTCATTAGGGGCAGGAAAACAGCCTGTCTTTGCTCTGTGCACAGGCTTTGTTCCAACAGGAATTGTGTTCCTCTTTGTGAAAGAGGAAACAAGAAAAAAGGACGTATTTTGTAGCCATGTACAAGATCTGAATTCACTAGGAAGAAGTTTATTGAGAAATAAACAGGAGAAAAAAAATTGCCATTGATTAACTTCTGCTGAGAGATTGACAGAATGTATAAATATGTCTAAAAGAAGAAAAAATAGAATTATTAACAGAGTAGTTCACTATGTGATCTGTGGTCACCTAGAAGGGTTTTTTTAAATTTTCATAGATTTAATAACTGAATAACATTTCTTTATTTTATTTTATTTTATTTTATTTTATTTTATTTTATTTTATTTTATTTTATTTTATTTTGGAAAACTGCACAGCAGGACAATTATTTGCATGAAGTCTCCCAGTAATTTCTTTTTGGCACATTTACTCGGTGACAGGAAAAAAAAGTAACAAAGCAATGTCTCTTGCATGTTGTTGCTCTTCTCGCTTTCCCAGAGAGGGTCTGATGCTGCAGGGGATTGAGTGCAATGAGCACAGCAAGGGCTGGCCTTGGGCAGGTTCTAATTGCAGCACTTTTTGTCCCTGCAGGTGATGCAATCACATATGCCGAGTTGAAGGTGAAATGGAGATCTGACAGACCTGACAGCACACACAAAATTCCACACTCAGGTACTGCAACACTGCAGGACGCTTCACCTTTTCTCATTATATTTTATCCTCTTTGTATACCATCATAATTGCATATTTACACACCGTGGAGGAGTAGCTTAGGGCTAAGTGCCCAAAGAGATGTTGATATTAGGCAGAAATTCTTCCCTGTGAGGGTGGGGAGGCCCTGGCACAGGTTTCCCAGAGAAGCTGTGGCTGCCCCATCCCTGGAAGTGTCCAAGGCCAGGTTGGATGGGGCTCTGAGCAACCTGGGCTAGTGGAAGGTGTCCCTGCCCATGGCAGAGGGTTGGAGTGAGCTG
Organism: Oxyruncus cristatus; assembly: GCA_013399855.1. NCBI lineage: Eukaryota > Metazoa > Chordata > Aves > Passeriformes > Cotingidae > Oxyruncus > Oxyruncus cristatus. The sequence continues at coordinate 51,528 of VXAY01000240.1, forward strand.
ATCTTTACGGTCCCCTCCAACACAAACCGTTCTGTATTTAAAACAAAACTGAGCTACTTTTACAAAGTGACAGCCAGGAAGCAAAAATTCTGGACAGTGTTTTGACAAGTGTCAGAAAAATTGTGTCTATCACTTCTTAAGTTAAAATTTTAAGATACATTAAACTTTCTTGAACTGTGTAAGGAAATTTTGTTCTGCAAAGTGAAATCATGTCTTGGGTATGAGTTTTAATTCTTGTGTGTGAGGTGAAAATGAGGTAGAGAATGAAAGAAAATATTGCATTCCTGCAATGCAATAAGAGCATTGAAGGGCGTGGTTGGGCAGATGACGGAGTGGGACAAGTGGAGATCTCAGTCTGGCTGTTAAAAAGGGAAAACCAATTTACTGCTTTCATTGAAATGCCCTGTGATTTTATCCCAGTGAATCCAGGATGGGACTGCAGCATGAAAAGTGTGGTCAGTGACATAGTTTTGATAGATGGCCATCGACCCATCTGGTTTTTGGCTGCCTTCTTATAGCCCTCAGTCCTCACTTCCTCCCTCTGATTCTGTCTACACTGTGCAGGTTTTCAGAATTTTGTTCAAGGAATATCAATATATGCTATAAATATGGACAATTGCTATAGAAGAGCTCTGTCCCTTCACATTCTTCACGGCAACCTCTTTAAAACCACAGAAGTCGGATGTATGTTCTAATTCTCCTTTAGATTGGGGGGTGGTTTACATGGAAAGAATGAAGGAATGAGGATCTAATGAACACAATGATCCTAGTCAGGATTACAGTTGGAGCAGTAAATGATGGAGGCAGGGATTTAAAGACCATAGAAACAAGTGTTTCTTTGTTGTGCTTAAAAATTATGATAATCTGCAAAGAGTCTCTAGATTTTCGAATTACTTATAACACCTTTTTTTCAAAGTCTGAATGTGAACTTTGGTATTTCTCCTGTGGGTCTTCAGTTTTGTAACCTCAGGGAAATAACACAACCATTGCAAGGCACTTTCCAAGGAAAAGGCAGGGTATATTCCAGAGTGGGAAGCACTGCCAGCACTCTGTGCACATGGCAAAATGTTGACACAGCAGGGTTGGCAAAGCTGTGCTCTGCCACAGAAGGTAAGAGGTCACATTTTTAGGTGTTTTCTCAACAGCTACGATGATAAAAATTAGGACTGGCCAGGAATAGGGCTCTTATGCCCCTGAAAATGTGATTTTATGTGTACACACAGATACATGGAGGTTTGTATATATATAAACCTACATACATATACAGGTGGTAGATCTATAGCACCCAGTGTAACACTCTCCTGCTGAAGGCCTGGGTACAGTGATTTTTGCATCCTCCCATAACTCAGAACAAAAGCTGATTTGCTTTCTGCCTGTGGTGAGACCCCTCTCCCTTGTCCCTTCGGCAGTGACCTGCTTGGAGAACTCACGCTGGTGCTGCATTGTTTTCACCCTGGTCTTCACCGCAGTGATTCTGCTCATCACTGTCATCCTCCTGGCAGTGAAATGTCCCCAACTCTAAGGTGGACGCTGACATCCTGCTGACACACACAGGGTAAGCCATTTTTAACCGTGTCCTATTTTCATACAACACATTTTCATTTTTCACAGGAGGTGCAAGAAAGCCCCCAAACCAAATGCTGGGTTGTTCAGAGAATCATGGAATATGCTGACAAACAAGGATCACCGAGTCCAACTCCTGGACCTGCACAGGACCATCCCCAGCAATCCCACCATGTGCCCAAGAGTATCATCCAAACACTCCTTGAGCTCTGTCAGCCTTGGTGCTGTGCCCACTGCCCTGGGGAGCCTGTTCAGTGCCCAACCACCCTCTGGGGGAAGAACCTCTTTCTAACATCCAACCTAAATCTCCCCTGATACAACTTCAGACCATTCCCTCGGGTCCTATCACTTGTCCCCACAGAGCAGAGACCAGTGCCTGCCCCTTCTCTTCCCATCAAAAGGAAGTTCAGTCTGGGATTTGAAGGCCATCAGGATAACAGTTGTTCAATTCAGACTAGGAATGGCAGTGAACAGCTCTCCAGGGAAATCCTTCCCACCCACGCCTAGTCCTCACGTAGAGCCACAAAACAGGTTTAATTGCTCCTCCAGGTCGCTCTCCCTGCAAGTTGTCACTGAGTGGCTGCCTAGTCACAGCTGCATGACCAGACCTCCATCCCTTGGCATCCCAAGTCTTACCATGGTCCTCATGGCACACAGGTGCCCTCTCTTTATTCAGACGACCCTCACAGCAGGTTAACCTTCGGTGAGATTCTCTAATTCTACCAGTTTTTGTCTCTTTTATTTCCAGATAACTCAGCCCGGGAAGGTTCTGCTTCTTCAACAGAACAGGACATAATGCTTGTTTTCTTCTACGTGATTGTCTCTGAAGAGACCTTTAAGAAAGAAGACCTCCCATTAGTCCGATCACTCTTCAGTTATGTCATCCCAGATCTCTGTTAAACCTGTAACCTCTCCATATCTGGGCAAGACATATAATTATTTTACTTGGAGTTTTCTTAATCCTGTAATACCAGCAGCCATCCAGTTATACCAGTGTGTGTACCAAGGCCTGAATTCAAGCTGCTGCATCAAAAGTTGGATTTGGGTCTTGTTTAGACAACAAAAATGATGCAATGGACTGCTCTGAGACCTACATTTAATTCATATCTGAACTTGATTCTGAAATATTTTGCAATATAGATAAGCTTTTAGATTGCATTGTGTGCAAGTGCAAAAATTCATGAACAAAACCGGGAATGCAAAAAGTTGCACTGAACTTTTTTATAAAGCCCAAATTTGGACTTGATTTTTTGTTCTCTTGATAGCCTTCAGTGGGATTTGTATGACAGGAGTATTGAAGGTGCAAGAAACTATACTTGTTTAGTTGAGAGGTCTCAGTCTCATCCCCTCATTGCCTTGAATAAAATTATTCTATTCTACTTGTCCAGAAGAGCACCTCACAATATATTCATTCTGTCTTGGGGCAGTAATTAATTTTGTACGTTTTGGGTTTGTTTGGGTTTTTTTCCCAAGTGCTGGAGCTTCAGTTAAAACAGAGTCCTCCTCTGGATGCACCCCAGGTTCAGATGTATTTGTTGGTAATTATTATTACATCATCTGATTTTATGTTATTTTCAGTTCTTGGGGCAGGCTGATATCAATGATTTGCAGACCCTGAGCAGGAGGAGCCTGCATAGCATATATTTCTAGAATTTCTCCTTGTATCTAAGCTTATCTGTACGTAAGCTGTGTTGTTGCTGCTGCTAATGTGCCCCATCTCTTCAGTGAAATCAATAAAGGGATTTAGTGAAGCACTTGACACGCTGGTGTTTGTTACCATGCTAGTCAGACTAGAAGAAAAATTACATTTAGTATCTGTATGACCTTTGAGTTGTCATGAAGGTCCTGGCACCTGAGGGACAACCATTTGCACTGGGGGAACAACAGGGTAAGCACTGGCAACGGGGTCACTGGTTACAGACATGACATTGTGCATATTACACATGCCATCAAAAAATAAACATGTGACTGTAAAACTGGCACTGGGGAGCTGTCTCTCTTCTTTGTTTCTTGCCCCTGGAGCTTCCCCAATTTCTTATATTGCATTCTCTCTCCCTCTGGCTGCCCGCACATCCTGGAGCTCTGAATGACATTGATTGCTGCTGCCCACGCTTGGCTGGGTTTTTTTCCAGGCCTTTCAGCCTTTCTCTCATCCCCTGGTTGAGAAACCCCATCCCTTTTATTCCTAAACGCAGTAATGAATGTGTAAAGGCTGAATGAGATAATTAAAAGAACGCAAACAAGCCATTAGATGTGTGATCTGCAGGACCATCGGGAGTGACAAAATCCCTTTGGTTTGTCAGTTTTTGCAGGGAAGCGAGTTTATGGCACACCTGTTTTACAGATCTTGCTACTCACCCTCCTTTTTTTTTTCAGACTTACCCTTGCCCTCCTCTCTTCAAGAAAAAGATACAGCCCAGAAAGCCCAGAAAGCCCAGAAAGCCCAGAAAGCCCAGAAAGCCAGAAGTTGGAGCCAAGACACAGGCAAAAGTAAGAGACTGGACGTTTAGCAAGTGGAAGGAGAGCAGGTAGAAATATTAGATGGGCAGTAGAAGAAAGCCCAAGGTGAAGGTAACATGAAGTAATCCATGAAGTGTCAGAACCAAATACTGTTAATAAACCTACAGTTTTTTAAAAAAGTTGCATAAGACTCTATCACAGAGGAAGACTCCATAACAGTTGTGTCCAGAGAGTTCCATTTCTTTTACCCTTCTGCTTGCAAATGTCTTCATCCAACAGCCTCCCAGTTACCCTGGGTCATGTTCTACAGTCTGGAGAGAGAAGAGGGGAAATTTTATGGTAATTTCCTAGATATTTGCTTCTTAGCCTATCCCTCTGTGAAGTATAAAGACGGACAGGACTAAGGAGTTTTATTATTTCTGGCCTTTTTCATCATCCTAAAAATATGAAAGATTTCATGTCTGGTCCCCTAGTTTAGTCAAAGAATGTCTTGGAGATCTGAGAGATGAGGTGGTGTGCTATATTATGCTGGAGATTGGAGAAATAGCTAAGCTTTTATCCTTTTCCATTCTCAATCTGTAAATATACGATATAAATATACTATGGAAATGAAATAAACAGAGTCCCATCCCCCTGTTTAACAGTATCCCAACATCCTTCTCATTTGACACATTATTCTTTTCAGCGAGTCAAAAATGAATGGGAATGGAAAGCAACAGCTCTAGCTGATCACCAAGACAGTGCTTCAGCTCCCCAGACACAGATTAAATACGTTGGGATCCTGAAAAGCACTGCCTGACCTGTATTCTTCAGTGTCCCATCTCACTTGGTTCTCCAGTGTGACATGTTTTTCTTTGCTGACAGCTCCAACCTGGTGTCCCACGCTGAAAGCCATGTGAGGACAAACAGAATTGTGGCTCTAGATAACAAAAAGGACCAAAGGAGATTATGCACAAGAGAAAGCCGTTAGGGCTGTAGGCTGCAAAAGTAGGTGCTTTGAGCTGTAAGAGCATTTCATGCTCTTTAGGAACGGCAGTAGAAGAGGAATGGGTAGGCAGAGAGGGAAGGGAAGATAGTAACATCTTTCAAGATGCCAAGATGCTGCCACACTGGTGGCTGTTAGTGAAGGTTATCACAGGTTCTGTGACAGATCTGTTGGCTTTGTTTTCAGATGTGCAAACCACAAAATGCGCCCCCTGGATCTGCAAAGGAAACCTTTATAAAACTTGGGTTTTCACATGCTTCCAAGTTAGCTCTCTTTGGTTTCTTTGGTTGACGGCAACCTTTCTATCAGCAAAAAAACCTGCCAAAGAATCACCTCCACTGATGAAACCTTTTGACTGATTTCTTTCTGTCACTGTTACCTGCGAGTACCTGCTATCACTGTTATACAGCTTATTTTATATGGTCACCAGAAATACTCTCTTCCTGCAACTACAGGCATAGGCAGAAAATAACTGACTGTTCCACTCCCTGGTCATCTTCTGTGTGACAGACCATCTCCTTCAATGGTCCCTGAACACCCCAGCCAAGAGGGATCTTTTAAGCCCCCCACTTTTCCTATCTTTGCCTTTCCCTGCATCCCATTTCATACACTCTCTAGCAGCTACAAAACCTGACAGAGAAAAGGTAGGTCAGCGAGTTAACATTTATCTGCTTTTCCTTCTGCAGGTCTCAGAACTCTTCCTGGATGTGAACCACTTTCTAAGATGATCATTTAAAATGACCCAAATAGTAGCTAAATGTGAAATGAAACCCTCATTTTTGTAGGCACAAAATTCCACTTGGACTCATGATTCCTTGCTATTCTTCATGTTTTATGACCAGAGCAGTGGACCAAGTGTTGATTGCCTTAACACATCACCACAACCTGCATTAAGTAGTGAGTGTAATCAGGAGAGCAGCAAGTGTAGTGTACTTAAATATCCATTTGTACAGACACTGTAAGACTGGGAAGAGATGTGGAATTCTTACTTTAATATCAGTGTGCAAGAGTCGGTTGAAACATCTGAATTTGTATTACAACTTTTTCTGTTGAAGAGAATTATAATTCTGGTCTTGTTCCAAGAGGCTTTAAGACTTCAGATTTATGACCTGAACATGCTGCTTTTTAAAGCAATTGAAACATGGAGTCTTTTTCTTCTGCTGGTTTGGCAACGTTCCACGTGTCCCTGGGGGAGAACTTCAATGCTATCAAGGAGAGAGAATGATGGTTTCAACTAAAATTACTACAGAGTGCTTGGACCTTACTTGTTCAGTTCAGGAGCAGACACGGGTCTAGTCACAAGCATAAGAGTGTGCCTTATCACCTCCCTCAGGGGAAACAGGGCTGGTTCACATTCCCACATCCCATAATCTGGGATCTGGACTAGATAAATGGGCTGAGATCAATGGTATGAGGTTCAACACGTGCTGGGTCCTGCCCTTGGGTCACAAGCACCCCCTGCAGCTCCAGGCTGCGGCAGAGGGGCTGGAAAGTGCCCGGTGGGAAAGGCCCTGGGGGTGCTGGTGACAGCGGCTGGACACGAGCCCGGGTGTGCCCAGGGGGGCAAGAGGCCAATGGCCCCTGGCTTGGATCAGCAATAGTGTGGCAGCAGGACCAGGGCAGGGACTGTCCCCCTGGGCTGGGCACTGCTGAGGCCACACCTCAAATCCTGCGTCCAGTTCTGGGCCCCTCACTGCTGGAAGCACATTGAGGGGCTGGAGTGAGTCCAGAGAAGGGCAATGGAGCTGGGGAAGGGTCTGGAGCACAAGTCCTAAGAGGAGCAGCTGAGGGAGCTGGGGGGGCTCAGCCGGGAGAAAAGGAGGCTCAGGGAGGACCTTCGCACCCTCTACAACTCCCTGACAGGAGGCTGTAGCCAGGCGGAGGTCGGGCTCTGCTCCCAGGGAACAAGTGACACGATGAGAGGACAAAGTCTTAAGCTTCACCAGACGAGGTTCAGGTCGGACATGAGGAAGAATTCCTTCTCTGAAAGGGTGATTAGGCATTGGAAGGGGCTGCCCAGGGCGGTGGTGGAGTCACGGTGCCCGGAGGTGTTAAAGGACAGACCAGACGTGGCACACAGCGCCACGGTCCAGTTCACACGGCGCTGGTCGGCCACAGGTTGGACTCGGTGTCCCAGAGGTCTTTTCCAACCTAAATCGGATCTGTGAGAGGAGCAGGTGGTTCCTCCTGGTGTTTGGTTTTTTATTTTTTTTTTTTTTCCCCCGTCCCCACACTCCCTATGCCCCGATCCCCCTCACACTCACCCACACCCACACACACCCACAAACACACGAACACAC
>VXAY01000240.1:59622-94273 GCA_013399855.1 Oxyruncus cristatus
CCTTTTTTTTCCTTGTTTAATCAGCCCGTTGTGGCACAGCCACACCACTTCTGCGGTGATAAAAAAAAGTTTGTTGTTCTCTCGCGGTTGTCCCGTGCTGAGCTGGGTTTTTCCGGGGTTGTGAAGCTGTTCCTCTGTCGTCCCTGGCGTGTGGAGGTGTGAGCTGGGAAAGGTGCCTCGGCAAGTGCTGGGTGCCTTCAGCACCTCTGTGCTCTGTGCTGCTTGTTGTGTTGGCCCTGTGACGTGCATTGTGAGCTCGGGCGTAAAATACACCAGGAGAAACACCTTGGGTTTGTTTCCTGGGAACAGGCATCTGGTTGTCTGTCTCTGTTCCAAAACCATGCTGTGAACACGAATCAGGTGTAAGTAAGACTCTACAGGTAACAGGCACGTGTCTGGTTTCTCAGGGCTTGGAGGTGAATGCTCAGTTACTTTATAACGCATGGATTGCTAAAACTTGCCTTTGCAACGGGTTAAAAAGGGTATCAAGGAAAGGTCCTGGTGTCATCAAGGAGGGTGAGAGAGAAGATCTTTTACGAGCTCCTGAAACTCACTGGCACTGTGCCTAAAAGTTGAGTAGTTCTGTATGGCTGTTGTGATGCTTTTTCTCTGTTGGGATCGCAGGAGAGTTGGAAAGTACTTGTTCCTGCCTGGCAAGGATGGAGCGGCTCGAGCAGTTCCCCTGTACCGGACTCCTTGTTACCGTGCTAGATTTAATCAGGTGGATGTGGGCCCTGCGCTTGCTCACGCGGGTCTGTCTCTCCTTTGCAGTCACATCAGAAGCTACATAGAAATAATGTAGTGCCAGTGTTGACAAAGCAATATTGGCACAATGTGTGCTGCCACTCATGCTGGGCCAGCGGCAAAGAAGGAGCTCAGGCACAGAAAACTTGTAACACTGCGGTGGTTGTTGACCTGTGAAGTCAGAGTAGGAAATTTCAACAGCTTAGACCTCAAAACTCTCCCGTGCCCATCCATCTGGTCATTCTCTTTAAGTAAACGTTGTTTATGTAATCAGTTTATCCTCTCGTGTTTGATTACATCTTGTTTTGTTTCCTTTCTTTTGTGTTCTCCTTAAGCAGTCGTCCCCTTTGATTTGTAGGGCTTGTCTGCTGGGGAAGAAACACGTGAGAAAGTGCAAATATTGACACAGTTCTGTATTAAAAGCTTAGTAATTTGCTTTGTCTGTAATTTATGTATAGAGTTTGGGAAGAATTGGTGTCTCTGCAGCATCTGGGCTTTCTGACTGCCTAGTCTAGGTAGACATCTGCATTTACCCTTTGCTGGGTGCTCTTAGTGTAAGTGAGCGTAGGAATAGAATTCTCAAATAAATGCGTGGTTTAATTTGTGTATTATAGCGTGTTGAAACTGATACTTGAATAATTGTCTTGAAATAAAGATTTGTGATCTGATACTAGTTTCTTTTACTACCAGGAATAACTTTTTGAGTTCTTGGTGTGCCTTTGGTTGTTACATAATATAGAGCTGCCTGGTGACATCAAGCTGGTGATCAGCTGCCTGATGACTTAAGGAACATGTTACAGTTATTAAGTAGGATGTATTTTGTACCCATTGAAGGGTTCATAGTCCTTAAGCTACCTGATACTGTTGACTTGAGTGTTTGAGCTTTACAGCTCACCTGTTTTGAAGGCTTGCACAATCAGGCTTTAATTTGGCATAGATCTATTCCTCTGAAACTTAGTTTTTCATTCCCTTCTCCCTGGTTCTTTTCTTTGGTTGATGATGGTGTTCATGTCTGTGCTTGGACTCCCAGATCAGGGATCTGAACTGAAAACTGTGTGTGTTGTGCTGGTGGTTTATCAGCTGCCGAGTTTGTTATTGCAGTGCGTGTTGTGGGTGTGTTGGAGGGTGGGTTGGGTTTTGTCCCAGAGTAGACTGGAATTTATCTTGTCTCCCTTAAGTCATTTTAAGATCATAACACTTCCAAAGTGGGCAGTCCTGTCTTCTTCCCACGGCAAACACTCCTGTTCTCTCCCTTATACTCTGTTATATCAGCATTACTGGTCATGTGGCTGTGAAGTGAGTTGGACCTACCTTTGCTCTGAGTCTGTGTTTCTGGGCAAAGTCAGTTCCCAGTGGGATCAACAGGTGTGATTATTATTGCTGATGCAGGAAAAGAAGGAAAACACATCTGGGTATGTTGGCTGGTAATGAAGAGAGTACCTTATCCATACCCAATAACAATATATTACATGTTTATTTATTAACACAGGGATCTTTTGCCAGGTGGATGTTGTGTGATTTAGTGACTCCTGCTGTGGATTATACCCATATTTCTGTGTCTGCTCTTGTACAGACATCTCAGTTAGGTTTTTGGCTCTTCTACCCCAGTGTGACTCTCACTTAATCTACATGTCATGAAATGCTTTAACACAAAGTAAGCAAGAAGAATGCAAGTGTTTTTTTAAAAGCAATAGATTATTTAAGCATATCCTTCAAATTGATTTTATTGTTATTTTGATATTCTAGTTGTACCTAAATCGGTACAGAAAATGCACTTTATCTGCTTTTAAATTGGAAACAATTTCTTAGGGTAGGTCTGAAATTGATTTTAAATTTTTTCCCCCAAAATTCTTGTTAAAATTTACATGGCAGGAAGCACTTCTAGAACCGAGAAAACTAAACAAAATTAGTCTTAATGTTAATGAAACATCTATTTCTGTGGCATAACATGATGGAAATGGCAATTTATACATTACTGCCATGATAAAATTAGATGTCCCTACTTGCATCCCAGTCCTGCAAGCTACTTTTTATGCACATGAATAATTCCCACAGGTTGACAGGGCATCCTGTAAGATCCTGGGCTGTGCTGCTTTGTGGCAGCCAACTGCCAAGGTGATGCAATTGCCTTTAAGATGTTGAAATTACGAAGTGCTTCTAATTGTAGCAGGGAAAGGAGGAGAATCTTCAGGGATGTTTAGCACTGAACTTTTTAAAACATGGGTGATTTTTTTTAAGCCACCCACTCAAGAGTCTCGTTTCCCATTTGTACTCCAGGGAATTCCCTGGCTCTAAGTCTGCTTTGCTCTCCTGTATAAGAAACAAGACCAGGGCTCTTCTGTGAACTTTGGTTTCAGAGTCTTCTCCTTTTTTGTTTTCCCTGTCCTCCTTTTGGTCTTGTAAGAAAAAACCTAAAAATAGCCAATTTAAAATGAAGATGAGGCACTTCTTGTTTTTTAAGAAACTGCTTCAAATAAAGCAGAGAATTGAGGAAAAGAGAACTAGTTCTGACTACCTAGGTATGTGTTTTCTTAGAATATGGCGTATGTGAAGTCTTATTCTTTTTCCCTGGTTCCCTGTATATCATTCTTCCACCTGAGCTTGTTTCAGGGATTCCCTCTAACCTCTCCTTTTGTCATACGTTCAGTGTAGACTTTTATCTTATTTCTTTCTGCTCTATATCAGTGAATGATCCACTTCCACATACATGGGATATGCAAATTACTTACATTATTACTTACTAAAATTTAATTTATTCTAGTTTATTAAAATTAATAAGTATTAATTCTCTGTTGAGAGGGAAAGAGGGGACTTGGACGTGCAGAAGCTGTGACCTCCATCTTTTCTGTGTTTGTTACCAATCATGAGCCAAACTGAAGCTCAGCCTTAAAATATTCAGATGTTGGAAGAGTTAATGCTGGATCTGCTGATGACCTGTGCATGTGCCTGATAAATTTGGACTCTACAAGTTAAATAGGCCCACACTAAAGCAAGGAGTTTAGCCTCAAACTGCTCCTGGGCATGTACTTGAAACTAATTTGGGTGGATGATGAGTGAGCTGACTTGAATGCAGACTCAGGGCTTGTTTGACTCTGTGTGTACAAAAAATTAGAGGCAAAAATCTCTATTTAGTTGTATAGATGGAGTTCTTAACTTTTTTTTTTTTTGGCCTGTGGCCTGTGTGTCTGGTGTTCTATACGTCCCCGGCTGACTTGGAATAAATATTTTTTTATTATTATTATCTACATAAGCTAGAACTTCCCTTGCTGTCTGAGGATGCATTAGATATATAGGAGAGTATTAAAGGATAAAGCTGCAGATTGGAGCACTGTCAATGTGTGTGTGAAAGCTTCTCTTTGTGGAGTTATTTCTCAATAGATGCCACTGACTGTACCTATCGGTGGATGCTTTTATTGTAGAGGTACTTCTCCACAGCCTTGACAAACACCACTGTAAAAGCACTGATCAGATAGTGAAGTGCTGTCATACAGGAATAGATGTGTGCACATGGCATTAACTAGGAATAGCTGTTTCCATTTAAACTTGTGTTCTTCCCTGCATTTGAAAGCTGATTTGTATCAGATAATTTTTTTGGCTCTTGCTTTCCTGGGCCAGAGAAGCACAAAACTCAGAACAGCTGGAAAAGGATTTTAAAGTCGTGGTGTGCAGACCTGCAGTGTGTGAGATGTAGACAGACACACCTCCTGCAGTTTTGGCTGAATGTTGGAGGTCTGCCATGGTGGCAGAGGGTAAGAAATTCATGGGTTTGTCTGTGCAGTAATTGTGGACCTGATTTATTTTTAACCAGCATGTCATGGACAGTCAAAGGCTGATGTGGCAGGACGTGCGTGATGAATCATCTCAATGTCTGGCAGAGGGAGCTGGGATAAGCCCTGCATGGAGTGGAGGCTTCCTCCACACAGCTGGATTTGCCTGGCTTGCCCTTAAAGGCCAAGGTTTCTCTATAGGAAAGTAGATAATGATGTCATTAGCACTGCTGACACCTGCCCTGGTGTGTCATGAGCAGAGCCTGCCCTGGGGGAATGTTCCTGGAACACTTCAGTAGCGGTGAAAGTGCAGAGTTAAACCTGTGTTTGATCTAGACTGATGTGGGTTCTCTGAGCTGATTTCCCAACCTGTGTGTACACTGGTTGGAATTGGAAATAGGGAAGGCACGCAGTCGTGTGGGCAGATTGTGGAGCTCCTCTTTGTATTTGTAAAATTGGGATAGCAGGGAGTTATCACGTCAACAAAAGCTGTGAGGGTGAGTTAATGAAGTGCCATCACTGCAGGGGTGTTGGAATGACCTATAATACAACGATAAGACCTGGTTGTGCTCAAGTCCTGTCACTGATCTTTATTTTCTCCAAGGTGTGTTTTGACTGCGGAGCGAAGAACCCGAGCTGGTCCAGCATAACCTATGGAGTGTTTCTGTGCATTGATTGTTCAGGGGCTCATCGATCCCTTGGGGTTCATCTGAGTTTCATTAGGTAAGTAGTTTGGATGTTCTTACAGCAAAAATTGCACCTTTTAATGGTTTTGTTTGTTTGTTCAGGCACATGCTCAGAGCGGAAAACCAGTTCTTCCCTCAACCTCCTATTCAAACCTTTTTAGTGTTTGGGTTGGCTTTGATGTATCTGATGGGAGTTGTGTTTAGATTTTGCCATCTTTGCTTCCTGAAGTTGTTCATTGTGGTGTCACCTGAGTGCTGGGCCCTTCCAACCCAAACTGTTCTATTATTCTGTGATTCTTTACACTTGGTTTAGCTCAGTCAGTCCCTTGGTGCGGTAAATCTGCACCCTGAGCTTGTCCTGTTTCAGGTGAGTGTCCTCACTGCTGCTCCTTTGAGCCTTTTTGGTCTGATAAATAACTGCAAATTTGAAATGTGAGGTTCTGCTTGATGTGAGTGAGAGCAGTGCATCCAAGAATGGATTGAAGGTAAAAACAGACATTTTTCCATCAGCCAAAATTCTTCCTCTCCTGCCTTTTTACTGTGTACAAGAGTGTTACAGGAGGCCTCTCAAGAATCCATTCCTAATGATCCCAGTATTCTCATACTCACTGAGCCTCAAATTTTAGTTGTCCAATGACATTCTAATTGTCACTTTGTCACTGCATGTGATTCCTGGAAATTACCTTGTTGGCCCTTTTTAAAAAGGGAAAACCTGTCAGCCAGAGGGTGCATTTTCTTTCAAGCTGTCACAGTTTGAAAAACTTACAGTTCTACGTGGCTGTATCAATTTGTTTTGCACCTGGTATATTATTTTTTTTTCTGTAAATACATGTTTTTCGCGTTACAAAAAAAGGGGGGGGGAGAGAGAAACACTTTGCAAAAAAAAAATAGATTTTTAAATAGTTTTGGAGATAACATTAATAAGGTTTCCTTCTGTTTAGATCCACAGAACTGGATTCCAATTGGTCTTGGTTCCAGCTGAGGTGCATGCAGGTTGGAGGAAATGCAAATGCTGTACGTACTCCTGAGTATTTGCTTTGCACATTGAAGCTTGGTCTGCTTGGAGTTTGTTGTCTGTCCTTAATGTCTCCCATCCGGGGGGGATTTTTATTTTTCTAGTCCATTTATTTCCTTACACTCCTCATCCCCTCATTTTTTTTAAAAAAATTCCCTTGAATGCTGATTTCATCCTCCATACTTTTTGCAACTTTCCCATCTCGGTATAATCTGCAAATGTTTTATTTTTTTCTTACAAGTTTTTAAGGAAAATCACCAAAAAGACCAGATCAGATTCTTTGGTTTAGGTATGCCCATTTATATTGGCTGTTACTTTCCACTTGTTTTTTTCATGTGCTTACAGATAAATTGGTTACACAACACATTTGTAGATTGAAGTTATGTTGTCAGCTGTTCTCAGTCTCCTTTTCTTGGAAGAGGTGTTTTCCTTTGTCAACTCTTTGGGATTCTTTCCTGTTTTCCCATGTTTTTTCAAAGATTGACCCCCAATAACTGAGAGAGCTTTCCTAAATTGACCCACCCGGTGTGGGAACTTGCAACTTCCATAAGTGATCTCTACTCTTCTTCTGATTCCCTGAGTCTTATCCTTCATCTTTCTTCGTTTGTGCTTTGTCCTTAAAGTAGTTTCTTTAAAAATCTTTCCTGAAGTCTAACCCTTTAATATTCTGTTGGTTTTGCTTTTTTTTTTTCCCCTGTTTACGTACAAAAAACTATGGGTTCAGGATCATTATTATTTATTTTCTGCTTTTGCATGTTTCAGTCAAATATTTTTCTTTGAATTAGGGATTCAGGAGGTCATTGTCTCTAACTTACAGATCTGAGAAGCTGAATGGTGTCTTCTCCCTCTTTTTATTCTGCCTGTCCTAAATTATTCCTTTCCATATTAATTCTCCTGTTACAGAATTTACTCGTTGAGTTTGTTATGCCACTTAGTACACAAAACCCTCAGTTTTAAGGGAGAAGAGGGAGATTTTGCATTAAAAATACTTCCTTTTTTTAACCAAATGCTTAAAAGCTTTGGTTAAACTATATAAATTTTACTATGCAGAGGATTTAAGGCAGTTGGAAAAAAGAGATGGCAAAGTTTGAGAAGTGCTTCAGTTAATCTTAGAAAGCCTGTGACCAGAAGAATAACAATAAACACTTAGTATTTAATTTTGGGAGTGTTTGTCTTCCTGATTGGATCTTACTGTTTCCTGCCATTGTACCAAGTGGTGCAATATACCCAGAGCCACCCCTCAAATACCTCACATTCTCCATGGCCTGGTTTGGATTAATTAAGATTAATATCTGAAACTGGAAAGACCAGATTAGTAAATTGTCTGAGCATTTAAAGTAAAATTAACATTTTCTTTTAATTACGTTCAAAATCCTGGTTTTACTAACTACTGGCTGGAAACACTCTTAGATTAACATTAATCATTTGTGTATATATATATAAATAATTTGTATTCCATAATTGCCTCATGAAGCTGAATCCTGGATAACAGCAGTCCTAGGCTTCCTGCTGTGTATCAGATTGCTAGAAAATTCAAAGTGTTTCAGATTAAATCTCTGCAATAATTGGCATTAGGGTTTCTAAAAAACCCTTCTGAGTATCAAGTTAGTAGGGTCGTATAATTAAGTGCAGAAATGCACAAGCTTCATTTTTTCATTTTATATATAAACACACAAGCCTACAAATATACATATATATAAATATATACTTTAATAAACACACTTTTCTTTGGAGGAAGACTGGTTTTGTACCATCATTTTGATGCCATTGAACATACATTATTCTCTCTGGCCAAGGAATGCCTTTTAAAATATCAGGAATGTCCTGCGAAGCACAGGTGTTGGCCATCAGTTTTCCCCTCTTCCTTTCACTTTATCACTTAATTTCAGAACTAGGATTCTTCATATATGAGGGAAGCTTGGGATTGTATATGCTTTTAAATATATAAATACATACATACCGTGTATCTGGGGTTTTTTCTCTTGTTTTTATTTATGTGTAAAGAGGCTGCCAGAGTAGACTTTGAAGCTCTACTTCCACTTCATAATTTAAAAGATTAAATTTAGGTGGCGGAGCGGAGCATTTTGCCACATCGGGATACACCTGTATGTTAAACTGTCTTAGTTTTAAACCTGTTTCTCCTCACATTGCCTGTGTTCTGCTTCCCAGTCTGCCTTTTTCCACCAACATGGCTGCACGACAAATGACACCAATGCCAAGTACAACAGTCGTGCTGCTCAGCTTTACAAGGAGAAGATTAAATCCCTTGCAGCACAGGCCACAAGAAAGCACGGCACTGACGTGAGTGTCACTGGGATTTCTCCCCCCCAGAGTCACTTTAGGTTTCTCATTAATAGTGCAAAAGGTTTTCTGCGGTCGTTTCTCCATGAACTGCGTGGTGGTTTTGGTTTTATCTGAAACAGAATTATTAGAGAATTATTGCAGCGTGTAAAAGCTCTAATAGAATTGACTACAGAATGTTTGTGATTTAAGTGGGATTTCTGTTTTGAACGTGTAAATGTGTATAATGGGCGGTTTGTCCCCCTACAAAAATAATATTTGAAAAATTAGCAAGTAATTTATGTCCTGAACTGGCTGTTTCTCCATCAAAAATGCTGGAAGAGTTCATAGAAGCTGTCAAAACATTGTTAGGTTGCTGAGAGGAAGAAGTTACTGACAAAGTATCCAGAATTGGTTTGCTGAGGTGTTAAATGAGTCTGACAACAGTTCTCTCCTTCATACTCAGAAAGCATGTTTGGATTGTTTAATTCAGGTTGTTAAAGTTCCTGACTGATTCATTTGAAGTTGGTCAGATGAGTGGGGAGTAAAAGAAAAGCAAGAAAACTTGGGGTTTTTTCTCTGTGCATCAAATAACATGAAATTTAATGGATTACAATAATTCTGTATTATCCATGCTGTAGACAACATAGTTCACATCAGCAGCTTTAGAGAATTTTTTTTTTTTTACTTAATATAACAGCTTTAGACGTAAAATGTGGTGAAGTAAATATAATATACTCTATGTATTTAAGTGGATGGTAAGTTCCCCAGATGACACTCTCAGAAACTGTGATTGTCTTGCTTCAATTACAGATTCCATCCAATCGTTGGATATTAATTGTTTGAAAAATGTATGTTTTTAGTTGTGTACTGCAAGCCTAAGTTTATAGTTTATATATGAACTATAGTTTACACTCCTGTCCTGTGGCACTCTAAGCCCTCCAGGCTGCCATGAGATCAGGCACTGCTCAAAGCTGTGAGCTGGTGCACAAGGAACACACAAAATCTGGATGAATTGAATAAAAAAAAGGAATGTCATATATTGAATGAATTCGTAAGGAAAAATTATGTACCAAGGGAAAAAAAAATCAATAAATTTTTGACCTGAAAACCGTTTTTTTCAAGATTAATGCATTTGATAAAAAAATATATTAACGCACTTATCCTGTAAAATTCTGTCTCTTCGTTTCAGCTGTGGACAGATGGATGTGGAATACCACCTGCCTCACCTCAAAACAAAGAGGAGGAAGACTTTTTTGCATCCCACGTTACTCCCAAGGTATGGATGACCTGTGTTTAATTCTTGTTTGCTTTCTAAACCCTTTGGTTACGCCTGCTCTACGGGGAAGATTAAAACTGAAAGAAAACCTGATAGAGGAAAGGTAGGACAGTGAGTTAACGTTTATCTGCTTTTCTTTCTGTGGCTCTCAGAATTCTTTCTGGATGTGAACCACTTTCTAATATGATAGTTTAGAGTGACCCAAATAGTAGCTAAATGTGGAATGAAACTCTGTTTTTTTTGTAGACGTGGAATTCCACTTGGACTCGGGATTTTTTGCTTGGAAGCGCTCTGCTTTCAATATACTGTGTGATACCTTTGGGTTTTAATCGGTAAAGTGTAACAGTTCTTTAAACGCTTGTTAAGCAGAAGCCTTTTTTTTTTTTCCTTCCTCCAAAACAGTTACACCCTCTTGGAAAATGTTAAAGTAACTTTCTGAAGTTGCCAATGTTGGGTTTTGTTTATTTGATCCCACCTCCTTTAGGGTGATAGATTGATGTGTGTTTATTTCAGAGGCCCAAAATTGAGTCTGGAATTTAAAAAAATACCAGTAAGAACAACCTCGGCGATTTTGATCTTCATCTTAGAGCAATTAAGTTATTACCACACCTGATATTCCTAAATATTGCTACACCAGGAAGTGTTGTAGGGTAATTGCTTTCTAATACAGTGTGTGAACAACTAAAACACAAGTGTGATCGTGGAGCTGATGTTGTTGTGACCTGGTCACAAACCTGCCTGTTGAGGAGGATGAATCTGAGGGAAGTGAGAGGACTCCTCAGGAAGACTTGGGAAAACTGCTCACAGTCAAAAATTAGGTGTTAGAAAACTAGAAGGGCAAGAGCTTCAGGTGGAGAGAATGCTTAGTGGTATATGTAAATCAGTCATCCAGCGTACAGTAAATAAAGCAGATTTAAAATGCAGATTATTTTTTGGATGGTAAACATACTGAAATTCCTGAGAGGGGAAATAAAGATGCTGAGGAGTGGGTTGAAACCTGCTTGCTTTCAATAAAGGTAAGCATTTCTTGTAATTTTAATTAACTGCCCTTCTGACTACAGGTTTTAATCCTAAAAGCTGTAATCATAAGAATCCAATATTAATAAATCAGTGATGCTTATTTAGGCAGTCTTTGATCTCAGTGCTCCTGTTTATTTGCTGTATTCTAGTTTCTGTGCACTTTTCATTTTGGATTTTTTTTCAAGGCAAAGAACACAGAGTGGATGTCACCAGAACCAGTTTCCCTCCAGCAGAAAACTTCAGAAAATACCCCAGAATCCAGTGAAGGTATGACTGATTCTTTGTAAACAACAACTTGCGTATTTCTGGTAGTCTCTTGTTTAGACTCTTTTTACCCTGCTTTAAGAGTTCAATAACCTAACCATGCTAATAACACAAGGATTTTGGAGAGGAAGGATTTTTCAGAAGGGTTATACTTGAATGCACGGGATTACATCTTCTTTAATAATGTTTCCTAGAAATCCAAATCAAAATTTGAGTCAGAAGACTTCAGATGAATCTCTGCTCTTTTAGTAACTGGTAAAGGTGTGATAGAAATAACACTTTATGCTGTGTCTGCCAGGCAGTTCCTTGAGTTGTGTTTTGGTACTTTGGGCATTCTGAAGAGCCTTGTGATATTCTTACCCTTGTTATTCCTTATATTTTAGGAGCAGAACATGGACCGAGTGTTGATTGCCTTAACACATCCCCACAACCTGCATTAGGTAATGAGTGCAAGCAGCAGAAGAGAGCAAGTGTAGTGCACTTAAATATCCATTTGTACAGAGAATAAAAAATTCAGACTGGAAAAATCTTTTATTGATAATACAGTATCTTCAGTGTCCAGGGTCTTATGTCCAGGGTCTGAAGAATTTATCATACTGCAGGTAAAGGAAAAAAAACTGATGGAAGAAGAATAGAATAAAATACATGAGTGATCTGTCATTTTAAGGATCATCCTTGCAGGAGCAGGTTGCTGAGAATGAGGAGTATTGATTCTCAGCAGCACAGGGGGTGTAAAAAGGTGGTGTCTGGGGATAACTCAATATGATCTTCACCACTGTTTTTATATTCACTTAGTTGGGTTTGGGGTTGGTTTTTTTTAGAGCTGGAAATTAGTAAAAACTGCATACACCTCCTGGTTTTCTCATTTGTACCTTTAACACATGTTCTCATAAAACAAGTGCTTTTCTTGGTTCTGGATATCACGAGTTCTCTCTTACATGAAGAGTCTTTGTCCCATTTCCTTCAGCTCAAACCAGTTTTTCTGCAGTTCTGGAATTAATAAATTAAGCAATGTCCATTTAATCCTTGCAGAGAACACCACCTTCATAAAAAAGAAGCCAAATCAAGCTAAGAAGGGGGTAAGTGTATGTTATGAGTATTTCTAACTGGATTATAGTTCTGTGGAAACATGTACATTACAATATATGGCAATGTACCGTGTAAGATAGCACCAAACACTACCTGTTTTGGTAGCAATTTATGAAAGTAAAATGGGATTAGAAGTGGTTTCTCTGTCAAAGCAGCCAACTGCCTGTTTGAAAATGGATTGTTGTGAAGATAACTTGTCTAACAGGATATTGTTATGGTGTGGTAGAGTGCTTCAGCTCTGTGGGTTGTTTCTGACCTGAAGTAAATTCTGTTTACATGTATATATAGCTCAGTGAACTGAGTGATGTTTTGTTTGTGGTGTCTGGACCTGAACAGCAGGTGTTACTTTTAAAAAAAATAAGGAAAATGAAAAAGTCAAGGTCTGTATCCCCCTTCAGTTCTTTTCACTGCTGTTGCCCCTGCAACTCCTCTAATTCCCTGTAACTTTTCTTCTCACTTGCTGATAGCTGGTTTCAGGGCTGCTTCAGGCTTTCACCTCAGGTAGTTGGCACTGAGATCTTTTTGTAGCAAAGCCTGAGAACAGAGGGAGTTCTAGTAGCACTTTTTAGTGGCTAAATATCCATGTGGGGTATGATCTGTCAGTGCAAGATGAGCTTGAGACGTTCAGGTCTGTATTTCTGGAGGAGTCCTCATCTCACGCCACACAGCAGTGTGGGTAAATATAGAAAGTTATATAAGATATATATACATATATATAAATTTTTTATCTATATGTTATAAACAACTTGCAGCTGCATTTAATTCAAGTTTAAAGACAGTTTACAGACTTGTTTCTGAATGGGTTTTAGCTAAGACTTGTCTGGGTCTTAGCTCTTTCTTAGGCATCTGGTTTCTGTAAAAAGGTGTGAAGAGCGTCGAGTGTCTCAGAATGATGGTTCAAGGAACATGAAAACTGAGGAAGGCAGCTCAAGTTAGCCAAGAAAAAGTAGGTTTTGAATGTATGGCTCTTGAGACTCAGGAAAATAGCTCCAGTATCAGGCTATTAGGGTGACAGTATGTTACTGGGAGTCACTGCTTTTACGTCTGGGCTGTTGTAGGACAAAAGATTTTGAGGGTTTATCAGAGCAGGTTAATTTAGATTGTCCTATGGTTTTGTGCTCCCACTAGAGGGCCCTGATACACAAGAGGAATTTTTTATTCCAGGTGGTATCTGCAGGTACATTCTCCTTTGAGTTCACAGGGTCGTGTACAGCCTGTGAACTGTAGTGTCAGAGCCTGACCTGTGTGGAAATAGGCCAGAGCTTCTCCATGGGAGAGTTTAAAGCATTAAAAAGTTAAGGTATTTCATTGCATTGTGAAACTTAATATTGCTGCAGTGTTGGAGGTGAGGAGTTAAACACCCAGGAGTCTCAGAACAGCAGTTTGAGTGCTGTGCCACCATTTGAATCACCATCATTGTACCCATATTTATAGTATTGAATGTTTTTTTAATTCTTTTAATCAGAATGAAGGAATATATATCCCTATATTGAAGGAATGTGAACTAAAAATGAAATTATTGAAAAAAAAATTGCAGAATGGAACCTCTGATCTGATGTGTTTACCTAAAAGAAGTTTGAAATGCTGTCTCACATGTAAAGATTAATCACATATACACAAAACTTGTGCATTGCTCTCTTGCTACAAATCAGTAAATACCTACGTACATGTTTATTAAAAATAGGAATAAATCAATGCTTGAGATAACACACTAGCACTGGCCAGTGAGAATTAATTCAAGAATCTTTGCCACTTCTAAATGGAAATTGTGATTGAATTGATTTAAACACCAAGTGGTTCCATAGCAACAAATTTTATTATGTTATTCCTATGCAGCAAAACAGACCCGTCAGAGATAGTAGGAACAGCATGTTCAGGATCAAAATATGGAAAAAAAGTATTTTCTCCCTCCAGATTTTCCTTACTGTCTGCATATGCTCCCAAACATAATGTAGTGTTTGCTGTTAAGTCAGTCAAAGAGATTGTCTCACTTGTAATATTGGGGCTTTTGGGTTTTCTTTGTTTTTCAATAATTCCAGCTCGGTGCCAAAAAAGGTGGTTTGGGGGCCCAAAAAGTGAGCAGGCAAAGCTTTAGTGAGATTGAAAAACAAGCACAAGCTGTAGACAAAATGAAGGAACAAGAGGATCCTCACAGCAGCAAGAAAACTGAGAAGGAAGAGCCACTGTAAGTATGAATTAAATGGTAAAACAATGAAGCCTGTTTGGATGAGGTAACTCACAAAATTTTAAATACTACCGTAGGTAGCTTATGCAAATAAAACTTGTGTTCTTACTTAAAAAAACATCAACAGATGTGAATAAAATAAACCAAACAGTAATTTTTCCATTGCCCTTTTTTGACCATTAATTGTATGTTTCTACATACTGTAGAAATTTACTGTAGAAATACCCCAAATTTTTAAGCTTTCCTTAAAAATAACCTCAGTATTCTGCTTAATTAATGGATGAAATAAGGAGACATTCTGCTGATACTCATGTGAGCTAAGTCTAAAAATTGTTAAATTTAAGTCATGTTTTAGACTGGAACTGCCTTAATTTTCACCATAACCCTTTGAATAATTTTGTCTGAGGCCTCAGATCTGTGAGTCCACCTTAATTAATAAATACTCAGCCCTAAAGCTCAGAGGGTGCTGTTCCTGGTTCTTTCCACATTTCTCTGCTACCTGTTTTTGGGTTTTAATATTTGATTAGTTGTCACCAAACTCAGACTGCTAAATACTTGGTTAATACACACTTTTAGAGTGAAAAGGCTTAACATCCTCTCAAGTGCTAGAGAGTCATTCCTGTAACTATTAAGAAATTATCTGAATTATTACATAATTACAGGATCACTTGGAGCTCATGGCAAAGGTCTTTGATCTGTCATCTCCTCCCTACTCCTTTTGCTCACTTTTATGTTGTCTCTGCAGAAGTGGATGTTTTGTTTCCATACAAAAATATGAGTCACAAGAGGGTCATTTGCTTTTCCTGAAGTATTTTAACCACAAAGTCATGTTTCTCAGTGATTGCCAAAAACTATCAGTAGAGGGACTCAGAAAAAGGATTGTCCATTATTATTTATTATTATTATTCTTTAAGGATACTATGTTTAATCATATAATTCAGTTTTATTAAAGGTTACTGCAGCCTTTCTGCAGTGGCCAAAGCCCTCTAAAAATGTCTGTAAACACGAGGGATACACATACACTTCAATTTATGGATCCAATCCCAGGGGAGACAAGATAACTGGATTTCCCTTGAGATTAACCTGTGGGAATTTCAACTGCACATATGAATTAAAGAAAGGGAAATACTTCTAAAAACGCATTTGCTTCCAGCTAGTTTGTGTGGTGGTTTTGATTTTAAAAGCCTGAGTAATGAGCTTTATTAAATTAACTCAGTGTTACGTGGCAGGAATGGAAGTGATGCTTTTTGTAGTCTGGTGTCTAGGAGAAAGAGTTCTGAGACTTGAAACTTTAAATGTGATTTTATAAATGGTACACAGTTCCTTTGTTTTCTGCTGTGCACTGACAAGAGAATAGATAACTGACTAATCAAAAAAAGATTGATTAGTATCCCTATTTGTTTTAATCAACAGCAAATAAGATTTGGGTGTTCTTGGAAGAGATTTCTTAAAAAAGGGCTGCTGATCTTTCTGCTTAAAGTGCTGGGTAGATTTTACCAGTTGCAGTTTAAAGTTGAATTTTAGAAGGTTTTCAATTTTCTGTGTAACAGTTGGTCCTAACCTGTAAGAATTGATTTGAAACACCGTAGAACATAACTCTGTGCTCTGAAGATATATTTTCCTGATTTTATTGGTTTCAAAAGTCATTCCACGGGTGCATCCTGGTTTGTAACCAAATTTTATTGTTACCTTTTACTTTTCATTCCTGCTCCTACCCAAAATGGATGGAAAATTCCAAGAGATTTCAGGCTTAAGTACTTCCTTCCTGCTTGGAGCACATCTGCCAAGAGCATCCTAAATCTCATTTACCTTTCTTCTGATACTTCACTTGAACTTTATGCCAGTCAGGACTTAAGAATCAAAATATTGCTGAGATGCTCATTGAAATCAATAAAATTTGTATCCCTTTTGGCCTAACAAATGAAATGTGAGCAGCGTTTCAGCAATTCTGTAATCAAGATTTAAAAGATTTTGTTTAGAGGTGAGGGATGGAGATGTAGCTGTGCCTTAGGGGAAGACATTATTGTCTTGTATCCTGAATACCACAGGACAGTAATATGTCAGAGTTGGGTAACTTGGGCAATTATTTGGTATCACACAGATTTAGGACTGTGGAAAAAAAAAAAAAAGACTCTTTCGGGTTGACTTCTAAAACTGTGTCCTGAACTTCAGCAGTTCACATTTGTTCTTAAAAAGACCACGTGCCTCACACACAGACTGGGGTGCCATTTAGACCATCCTCTCTCCTGGCTTTCTTCCATCCTTATAGTTGGAATTTAGTCCAATTAATAATGAATAGCCTAAAAAGGCCTGAATATGAACCATCTTAAACACAGACGAGGTACAATGAAAATAATTAATATTTCCAGTAACCACAGAGCATAGAAAATACGGAACTACAGTATATATGGTTTATTTTCCACCAATATTATGGGGTTGGTTGATCAGTGTAGGATTTTACATTTCTCTGTTAACTGTATGTTTTGTTCTAGTGTATCATCTTTAAGGTTGGCCTACAGAGATCTCGATATTAAAGCAAGAGAAGAAAACTTAAATCTCTCTGGTAAGAAGAAAGCTGAATTGGAGAGGCTTGGCATGGGATTGGGCAGCAACAGAAGGTATGTGAAGGTCAAAAAACTGTATTTAAAATTCTCTCGGGCTTTGTGCAGTTATCCTTCGTTTTACTCAGGAAATGGGAAAAAAAAATCTACTGCAGCATGTTGTGGAAAGTTAGTATCATTAAAGAATCTGGTATTTGTCAAGGGGAAGCTTCTGGTAGATTTAAGTTCTAACCTGTTCACCTAAATGGTGTTTCCCACCTGTCAGAATGGGCTTTGTGTTCAGAAGCTGTATCACTGCTTCAGAGAGCTAGTTTTCCAAGGCTTGTCTTTATTTGGTCTAATCCCTCCTTTTTCTTAACTGTTTGTAGAGCTTGGGCTTTATGGGCAACCTTCAGAAACTAGATTTGGGCTTTCATTTCTTTTTTTCTTTTAGGGTGTGAGCTTTGTCATCTCTTGACATACTTGTTTTCTTCCTGTCCCCAGTGGCATTTCTCACTCAGTCACCTCAGATATGCAAACAATAGAGCAGGAAACACCTGTAATTGCAAAGCCCAAGAAAAGGTACACTGATGATGTGGAAGACTCCTATTTCTCTTCTAGTTCAAGGTATTGTATGAGCTTTTTATTCTGAATGGGTGTAGAGGTATAGGCAAGTTACAAAGTCAGATATACACAATATATTGGAAGCCTCAGATCAAAGCAGAAGGCAGTGGAACCTGCATACACACCCAGCATATTGTTAGGGGACATCTGAATCAGAAAAGTTGTGAAAAAGTTGGCTTTACCTAGTGACAGATGTATTTATAAAGAAGAGAAGTTAGTTTTTGGGAGGAGAAGGTACGTCGTGTTTATAGGTTTTGTCTAGGGTCTAGTCTCTACTTGCACACACAATTGCCATGTAAGCTTTTATTTGCTGTATTCCAAATCCCATCAGAATGACTTGAGTTCGTTCTCTTTTTATTATTTATTCATTTCTTGGGGTAGTGTCTTCAACTTTCAATTTAAAATGAAACAAGTATTGGAGTGTGATATCAGGTATGCTACGGTTGCATCAGTCTTTTGTCTGAACACATCTTCAATCTTTCTGAGGTATTGTGTGTTGGGTGTATTGTCTGCAGTCTTATTTGATAGACTTAAATGTATCTGGACATAAAATGTAATCAAAAAATTAATGAAAAAAATTTTATCCGAGTATTGAATGCAGTGCAAATTGTCAAACACTGCTGTTGGGAGGGAGGAGAGAAAGAATTAGACCTACAGGCACTACTTGCAATGAAACAGCTGTTTCTGGACCGAGAGATATGAAAAGGTGTTGCTTTCATGAACTGCCTTTATTGGATCAGTGCCACAGGACCATGAAAAATTGTACCTGATTACTTGGGGGGTGGGCAAATAAAAGCACAAAGGCTTTTGTGTCAGTGCTTTGTAGTGCCATCAACAGCAGCAGAAGTGCAAATGTGGTCCCAAGTAAAGTGGCAGCAATCTTGTAAAATAAAACGTTGCATTTCAGTGCTTCCCTGTTTGTTCCTTGACAGGAACTGTCACTGCTCTGAAATGCTTCATAGAAGGCAAAGGATGAATTATAGAAGAGGCTTTTAATGTGTTTTGCTTCAGTAATTAGAAGATAAAATTTAACTTGGCTGTTCCCTGTTCTTCTACTGTAGCAGTAGCAGAATCTAATTGGAGCTGCTATACAAGTTCATTCTCTTTCAAGTATAAAGTCAGATTTGGGCTTGTTAAGGTTACTAATATTTATTTCAAGCTGTGAATTTGAAATAGAGGCAAAGTAATTTTAATATCATTGTAGCATGTGCACAAAAGCAAAATAATCATACTGGATATTAAAGTGCCAAGAAGTATCTGTAAATTAAACCAATTAAGTGTCTCAAAGTCCAGGTGTATAATTGAAGCTTCTGAAAATCCTTAGATTATGATTTTTCTTGTTGCCACCATTAATAAAACCCTTATTAACCTAACAATGTAAAATTTTATTTTCTGTTAAATGCACCTTTTCTTTCTCTCCCCCAGCCCAAATACTGAAGAAATATTTTGCAAAATTACAAAAATCTGAGAGGGAAGGATGGAAAAACGAATTATTTTATTCAAAAATAATTTCGTTCATCAGCTCCTGCCCAATGCCATGTTTTTGATGGCCACTGTGAGACAGGAAAGCTTCACATCCATAGAGACACCTTGGTTGTTATTACACTTTGATATAGAATTTAGAGAGATTGCTGTGGTTTCCTTTTGTCTGTCAGGAGAGGGGCTCCTGCTTTTTGTAGAAGTTCATTAATATACTGGTCATGTCCAAACTTTAAGCAAATTTTTTCAAGCACAAAGGGAAATTCTTAATCTTTGGCATTTTAATAGTTTTTGATGATTTTTTTTTCTCAGATGTTTTCCATATATGCTTAGATATGTGCAGATAATCAAGAGGAGAAAAGATCAAGATAATGTACCAGAACTGACAAACATGCTTCATTTTTTATCCTTTTTTTCTGTTTTATGTTTTCCCTGCAGTTCTGATATGCAAGAGAAGATTGTCTTATTAAATTAAGAAATGCATTTTTAGCATTTTGTTTTAATAGAACACGTTACAAAACTCGAAGGTAATTAATATTTGGATTAAAAAAATACACAGAATCAGCAACAACGTCTTTCCTAACTGTTCTGAGCCATTGGCTTCAACTGTACTATCCAGGATTATGAAATCCAGCTTATTCACTGACAACTGTCATTTTGCTGAAAACATGCCACTTATTATAGCAATATAATTATTATAACAGTTAATATAGTTCCGGCTTTTCAATAGGGTTTTTTTCCCCCCCCTTCTTTTATTCCAGGTACTATGATTCTTCAGATTTGAGGAGCAGCACTTTCTCTAAGTGGGATGACAACTCTGATTCTTTTTGGAAGAAAGAAAATAACAACAGAGACAGTGATATAATGCTAACTTCGAAAAGCACAGCATTTTCAGACAGGTACACCAAGTTTTTTGTACACAAAGCCCAGATTTGTTAATGTGAGATAAGTCCTGCTCATAATAGTGGGATTTTTGTCGATCTGTAGCAGGAAGATTTGGCCATAACTTTCCTCAAGGGATCCCAAGGCTGAATTTCTTACGGACATTTTAAATTTCTTACGGACATTTTAAATTTCTTATGGACATTACTGGCTGTTTTACTCAGTGCTGTACAATGTATATGTACTGGAGATAAATTTCCAAAGCCTTTCAGCCAGGAAAATAAAAAAAAAAAAGAAGTAGACAAAAGATGTGGAGAGAAACTCAAATATTTGCCCTGTTCTGAGTGAGCACATACTTGCTTTGTTTATTGTGTAATGAACCAAAGAAAACCGAGTTATCAATTGAATGAAAATGTAGGTGCCCAGCTCTGAGGGTGGAGGTACTGGAGGCACTTAAAAACATCAGGTCTGATTGTTGTGATGATAAAAAATAGTCTTTCTTCTCTGACAACTGTGTTTTTTGTCTTTATTCAAGGAGAAAATAGAAGAATGTGGGGGTTTATGTGCTCAGTTGGTGTTTTCTTCATCTGTTTTTCTGAATTAAAACCCCATTTTTCATCTACCTGTAAAATACAGTTTTTTGTGCACTTAAGTAAAAGTTGGTTCTGTTGTTTGATAAAGAGTGGACCAGTGATGCATATTACACAAAATAGGTGTTCATGTCCATAATAACACTATTTCTTCCTTATCTGAGTGCCTTTGAAACAACAAAAAAATGGGCAAGTGCTGAATAAGAATGTTTGAGGTGGAAGGATGCTGAACCTGTTCTGTGCTTTTGCATTTAAATCTGAATTTCACTGACATTGTTTGGAACTTTTCGAGGTGTTGCAGAAATATTCTGTCCTTGTTCACGTAATTTAGCTTACTTTTGAAATGAACTCTGAAAGTAAAGGTGCAAGGTTAGTGAATTTGAAACACCGTCTTGTAAAACTGTCACGAAATTTGGATTTATTGCGTTTCTGACGCAACGTAACCAAAGTCACGCTCACTAATTCGGTTTATTTTTCTTTTAGACCTGCCTCTCGGCGTAAACCTGAATATGAACCACCTTCAAACACGGAGGAGGCCCAGAAGAAATTTGGCAATGTCAAAGCAATTTCATCAGACATGTATTTTGGAAGGCAAGATCACGCTGATGTAAGGAGAAAGCAGGGATGAGTATTTTTGAATGTAATGATGTTCTTTGACTATAAAGAGAAGTTTCTCTATCAAATTTCCTTCTTGTATAAAGTTTTATTCTTGGATAAAGAGAATATATTTATATTATATATAAATAGTCAAAATTGGTAGAATTAATAAGCTTGAATATCTGTTCAATAGAAATGTACAAACTTCTGTTAACTGATCATTTAGTATTTAATTTGAAGGAATTGCAGCTGCTTGTGGGACCAAACCTCCATCCTTCTTCTTATCTGATTGAAGTTATAGACTATGTTTCAGCACTCCTTATTTTTGATAGAATCTGCCTAATTAATTTGCTCCAAATACCCAAAGTGATGTCAACAAACCACTGGTAAAATATCTGCCTGCTCTGTGTTTGTTACAGGGAACTGTAAATAATTAAATAAGTAAATAAATTGTTCAGCAGTTAAATCAGCCTAGAAATAAAAACCAGATTAATACCATGTTGTATTTTGGAGGTGAGAGATCATGTCAAAAAATCTATTTCTAATGAAAAATTAACAATGTAAAGAGTGATGTAAAAAATATAATTACCGTTTCCAGGGAGCTTGGAAAAAGTTGACTTTAAAGTGATTAGAAGGGTCAGCATGGTGGTAACTGCAGTGCTTTCTCCTTCTCCTACCCACCAGCTCCATTTCACATTTTTTTAGGTGTTGTTTTTATTGGTTGCATAGTTTTTGAGAAATTTGAGGGTTACTGACAGTGAGTTGGTGTTGCAATGGTAAATGTCACCCTGTGACAACTCAGAAATGAGTGGATGACAAACTCAGTGTGGTGTGAAAACCCTGAAATGGGAACAACCCCTCAGCATGGTCAACTTCAGCTGTATTTATGTGTCCTAAAACTATGTCTGTAATCTCTTGAATTATCTGAAATGACCTCAGAAGGCCAGAGCATGTGATTAAAATTCCTTTTATTCTCCATTCTTTTCCAAGTACGAAGCCAGGGCTCGACTAGAAAGGCTTTCTGGAAGCACATCCATAAGTTCAGCTGACTTGTTTGAAGATCAGAGAAAACAACCAACAGGTACATCTTGAACAAAAGAAAAGGAATATTTGACTACAGAGTAGGGTGGTGGGGTTTTTTGATAAGTTACCCTAAGTAACTCATTAGTTGTCGTGAGAATGTTGGATCTGAGAAAAATCATAACTAAACTGTTAGTGGCCCTGGAATTCCCACATAATCTGGTGCATGGCACATCCATTCATCGGGATATTTGCTTCTAACACTTGTCTTGCCAAATTTTTAAGCTGATTTTTCGATTGGTTTGTCTGTTCCAAAGATCTGTTGTAATCCCTCACACTGGAGACTGTAGCTCATCAGATTAGAAAGGATTCTAAATTGTTGTTCTTTCCAGCAGCAACAATTCCAGCAAAGTGCAATAAAGTGAAATAGAAAAGGTAGGAAATATTGGAACACTTTATTGACTTGATCAGTTGAGTTTCGTTCCTTAACTTCTGAAGAAACGTGGGGGTAAAAAAGAATTACTGACGAACTTGAAATTTGTGAATAATTATTAAAATAGACTGAAAAAAACAAACAGTTCACAGCATCTGATTTTCCTTTGGAAGAGTTGGAGGGGGGAAAAAAAAAAAAACACCAAAACATGTAACTGTTTAGTTTTGATCCCCTGAAAGCAGGTTTTTTACTGCAATGACTAACAGAGAAATAACTCCTGCCGCCAGTTACTTAAGCAAAACTGGGGTTTAGTAATTTGAAACGTGAGAAAGAAATTAAGGGGAAGGGAGACTTAAAGCACAAATCGTGGTAACCTGCTTTACTGGCTTGAAAGAGTGTTTGCACCTTGGGCTTGCAAAAGGTGTAGAAGTGAAGAAACGGTGTTTGTGAACTTTTAAACTTGTGGAGGAATGCAGATACCTAAAAATACGATGAAAAACACCTGCCTGCAAGAGGTTACTTACCCTCTGACTGGCATGTAACCCAAATATTTAATTAAAGTATTTAAATGTATATTGAAATATTTAAAGTAAATGTAAAGTTGTATTATAAAGAATGAACTTCTACTGAATTTTGCAGGTTGTTAGCTGCTCTTTAATGATAGTGAGAAAAAAATACAGCAGGAATTATCTATTTATTATACATTCACACTGTATTCAATGCACACTACCTTCCTTTCCTGCCTGTCTTCGTTACACCCCCCTGCCCCAAAAGCTGTCTTTTGACAGTGGAAATTTAAAAAACTACCTTACTTACATTTACTGTAATTTCTGTGGAATTTTCCAAGCCTCAGATGCAGCAATGCAAAATATATGTGTATTCACAGCATGGAAATAACTCAAGACAACATGGTCACAGGTTGGAAGTGCAGCATAAATCACCTGTTACCCAAACATCAATTGCTCAGCTGGGAATACAAAGTGTAGAAGGTTCCACTGTGGGTAGAATTATAAAAAATGAAAAAAAAAAAAAAAGAGATCAAAAATAATATGGATTTAAGACATTGGAGATCTATGTCTAGCGCTCCTGGTCATGTATTATACTTCAAAAATAATAAAAAAAAAAATTTATTCATATAAAATTCTGTCTTCTTTATGTGTGTGTTCTCCTTTTAGGGAGCTACAATATTACAAGTGTCTTGCCTTCAGCTCCTGATATAGCTCAGTTTAAAGAAGGAGTGAAATCAGTGGCTGGAAAACTTTCTGTACTTGCTAATGGGGTCATGACATCTATTCAGGTGAGTAAAAATGGTACAAAATATTGATCACCAGTTAAAGGCTTTTTGTAGGGATGTAGTACCATGATTCCTGCTGTTGAATTATCTTCAGGCAGAAAGAAATGAATTTGGGTTTGAGCTTTGTAGACCTCTCATAGTAGACAGTAGATCTTCATATTTTTAGCAAGAAGTGGGATCTGTTAGGTCCCCTTCATTAGAATATCTTTTTTGTCTTCTTCCAGTTCAAACAAAAATTCTGTCACAGAAGTGACTTGCTGTCACTTTATTTTTGAAGTGATAATCAGTTCCTAGCTTGGAATGGAGTGGTTTTATTTGCAGGGGAGCTGCAATGACCATCCAACCCAACTCCTCTGTTGGCTCTTTGATTGATTTGCTTGAGAAGTAATACCTTCAAATGTTTGTGCACAAAACCAAGACATCCTGACCTCAGGATTGTACGAATCCTCCGTGCTCCCGTCACTTGGCATTTCCTACGGGAGGTCATTGGGTGCTTGAAAATCAGGCTGAGTATCCTGGAGTTTAACCCTGAACTCCAGTTCTGGAGAGCACTGGTGAATTTTCTGTAAGTCTTTAAGAATTAAGCTGCTGTTTGCTGTACAGATGGCAGTAAAACTGATTTCACTCAGTGGAAAACAAGCTCATGTCTGCTTTTTTTTTTTTTACTTTTCCAGGATCGATACGGTTCGTAACCTAAAGATTTCTCTTCAGACCCACGAGTGACCCCACTGCTGAATGAAATGAAGGTGGCCTTAAGACTGATGATGTTTTTACTTGTTCCTTCGTGCAGCTTTCTGGCTCAGCCTCTTCTACTGCTCTTTCATCATTACAGAGCAGAAACTTCGCAGCAACTTGTTACATTGCATAAGCTTTTTATTATTTTTTTTCCCCCCCGCCTTTTCAGTCTTTATTTCTTAACAACCTTATTGTAGATGTTGGAAGCTTTTATTTTCTTGCTGGTTTTGTCTGTGAGGCACGAAAGGGGAAGAGGGATGAACTCATATGAGGTGGTATCTGTAGCAAAATATACACTTAGGTTAAACCTGTGCTTACCAGGAAGTAGAAGCTTCCATCATGAATTGATGTGCATTAAAATGGTGGGGAATTAGTGTTTTAAAACAATATTCCAGCTAGAAAGTTGTATGCTTGGATGTGAAGTATGGAGAAGTCACTATGTTACTGAATAGTGGATTTCATCTTGTTATGGGAACAATCTATTTATTCCTAGTTTTGAAAGTTACAAAAAAAATTGCAATAGAAGATCCTTAAGTGCTTTTAAAAAATCTGTATTGTGCACAAAATTGAAAAAAAAACAACCAAACTTGAAATATATAAAGGGCCTAATATAGTAGTTAATGAAATACTTGTTAAAAATGTTTAAAACAATCTTAGATTTTTAATAAATTATCAATTATTGAATGAGGAAATAGTGGGGCTGTGTTTTAGACAGTCTGGAATTTATTGCTGATGACATCCTGCATAAAAGTTACTATGACCTTTAAAGAAAAAAACCCTCTCAACCAACAATGAACTCAAGGTAATTCCGTTCTGTAATTTTATTTCTTAATTCAGATTTGTAAACTGCTGATGTCTAATAAAAACAATTGATATAAACTCCTTTATAAATTAAATTTCTATGTGTGGACACCAGTCTCCAGCTTTGTAAGTACTTCCATCTGTATTTTGTCTGTACAACTGTCTGGTAAAACTTGCCTTTAATTTCAGTAAGTGAAAGTAGCTTTGTTATTAAATTTTTATAGTGATTAAGATATCAAAACACTAAGGCTGGGGTAGAAAATAAGCTACTGAACTGAAAAATACTGTGTTGAAATCCAGTTAAGAGTAGAGCTGTATTTAGGTTTTAATTTCTAACTGCCTCATATTTAACTCTCAGTTCTGGTAACTTGCTCTTGTGCCTGTTGGGTTTAGATTTATTAATTAAATTTATTAATCAAAAGTTATCTTTCTTTTTTAAGAGGAGTACAAGATGAGTATTTGTTCTTCTTAACTGTAGAGCTTTACAATAAAAGACTGGCTTTGTTACCTCCTTTCCCACCTTATAGAGATGATTTGGGTAATATAACAAGAAAATATCTGCTTTGGTTTTCACTCGTTACAGGTGATGATTTTTGGGTTTCAATCTTCCTCATTTAAGTGTACCCACAGTAGAAAATCTGAAACAAGGGATAAGTGGTCTGATTTTTGGAGTTGTGATACACCAACTTCATCCGGTGACTTGTAGAAGAGCTGCTCCTCCAGTGGCTAAGCTGCATATTTAGATGTTTATTTTATTTTATTTATAAATACAGATATTTATTTTAAACATTTGTACCTGGATGTAGATGCTTAAATTGTGGCAGGGAAGTCTAACAAGGTGTAGTTCTCTTCCCTCCCCTGGTTTCTCATGAGACATCACCTACAGGGAAATAATTGTGTGTGGTCTTGGTGCATCATTTGCAATACAGCAAACCACTCACAGATGGAAAACCACAATAAATTTATATTTTCAGTACAATAGAAGATGAAATTCTAGGAGGAAAGAACTGTGGGGTTATCTTAAAAGCCAAAGAAGCTTGTGCAACTCTCTTTCTCCTCTTTGCTGGAGTCTGAAAATTACACCACAGAGTGTAATTGTCCACTCTTCCAGGTGGATAACAATTCAGTATTTTCAGGAATATTGTGAAGTTCATCAGTTGGAGCTCTTGTTGCAGATTCTCTCTGGCAACCTGTGTTCTTCTAATGCATTCCCTTGGCTGGGTGAACAGCTCTTGACCCCCAACACACCTGTTTGTGTCTTGAAGAAACCCGTGAGGTGTTTCTGCATTTCATCCAGTACAGGTGGGGAGGGGCTGCCGAGGACACTGGAAGAGCTTTTACTCCTCTGGTCTCCTGGGAATTCAGGATTCCATGGCAGGATTTGATTGGACTGGGTCAAAGGGAAAAGCACTCAAAATGCCTTCCTGTGTGGCCTTTTCCTTCCCGTTGCCTTCACACATCTGTCAGTCCCTGCTCTGAGGGGCAAAGGACTGGTGCTGCTGCAAGGATCACGGGCTCCAGATCTGCTCTGGGGACCGGTTTCCAAATGAAACTTGGCACTGGTCACCAGCTGTGTTTTGTTGCAGCTCTTTTTCCCTTAATTCTCTCTTCCTGCCATTCTGCACCTTGCTTTTTCCAAGCTGGAGCTGAATGACAGCAGCAGCACCTGCAAACCATTCGAGTTAAGCTTTCCTCCTTCTTAAAATCCAGTAAGGACACTGCATATAAGGGGAGGAGAAAGAGGCTCATTTAATACTTTGTATTTTAGAGAGGGGGGGGTTATTGGTTAAGTTGAAAGAGTTAAAAAGAAATGTTTAAAATTAGTCATTAAAACACCAGAACAAGCATTAATTCGATGCTCCCAGCTTCACAGACACACAGTACCACTGCCATTGTCTTCCTGCAGGATCAGCTGGGACTGGCAGAGTGTGTTACTTCTAATTTTAGTGTTTTGAATTTAAATTTGCTCTTGGTGTTTACTCGTTAAAGCCTTCAAAGGGAGCCCAGCCGTGAGGTCTCCCACACGAAGAGGTGTGATCTCGTGGTTCTCCTCCAGCTTTGATTTATGTGAGACTTTTCCTTCTCTTTACATGGAAAGCAACGCTGGTTGTTGGGAAAATAGAGAGCCTTGTGGTGCTTGGGGTTGTGTCTGTGCTGTTTGCAAACTATGCAAGAACAGTCTTGGCCTCTGGTTTGCAAACCTCCTACGGGTGCACCTTCTTCAACAGCCTCCCTGCTCTCAGAGAGAAAAGAAGGAAAGGAGTAATAAGAGGACTGGGAGTTTCTCTCTACCACTTCTTCATTTGTAGTTTTGGATTTTGTGTGGTTGTCCTGGACCTTTCTGTTCTCCTCAGTTGTCTCTAAGAGGGGTTTTGATACTAAAGGTAGTCCAAGGAGTGCTGTAGGTGTGTCCAGCTGCTCTCCAGGTGAGTTCTAGGTGTGTTCCAGGTGTTCTCTAGATGTGTTTGAGACATGCTCCGGGTTTGTTCTAGTGTCCAAAATTGGGAAGCTAAGAGCTAGGAACCAGAGATACCCAAATAATTCCAGGAATGTGGACATCCCCAAAGCCCCAGGAGGGCAGGAGGTGTTTCCACTGTTTTACTTATTAGCAGAGCTCATAAGAGCACAAGAAGGCAGCTCTGGGCTCAGTGACACCTCAAAGCACAGACTCCTGCCTCTGATACGCTGGCAGCCACCTCAGGGAGAGCCCAGTGCCCACTGGGAAGCCCCTTTGGAGCTGGCATGGTTCACAGGCTCTCCCAGGTCTGCTTCTGTTTGCTTTAATACACTTTGGGAAGAGCTGAAGCTGCCTTTATTAGGGCCTGTGCCTTCACATGTGGACTAAAAGGGCTGGGAAGACTGGAAGGGATGGCTCCAGGTGGGAGATCTCAGCTGTCAGTGCTGATTCATTGCCGGGAAGTCTCTGCTGCCCTGCTCCCAGAGTGGGACAATCCCCTCCCTCGACCTGCTGGCAATTCCTTCTCTCTCTCTCTCTCTCGTCATACCAAGGGCTTAAGCCAGACCTGGCTGCTGTCACCAGTAAATACACAAGTTACCCGCTGGCCAGGACTAAGAGCCACACAGTCCTGCTGTGTTTGCTGACTCCATGACTACTATGGAAAACCATTCTGGATTTCGTGCCCGCTCCTTCCTTATCAATCCCGAGGTGCCTGGGATGAATGATTAGAGGTAACAGCAAATATTACACCTGTGCTACCCACTCTGCTTTTCACACAAAAACCAAACAAAATTAGGCCTGACACAAAGCCCAGGAAGGATGTTGAGGCTGTTGAAAGACCATTAAAGTTCAAGGAGAGGATGGCTTGCAGAAAATGTTCTGTAATTAACATCGGCCACCCCCAGCCTGCTGGAGACCGGGAAAACCTCAGTAAACATCAGCAGCCCACTGTGTGAACAAAAGGACTTTATTTCACTTGTTAAATACTTACTCTAAACTTGGTAAGTGCTCTTCGTTTGTTCTGGTTGCCTCAGGGGGAGCGAAAATCTTCCGCGGTCCTGTTCTTCCGTGGCACTTCGGTGGGTCTGTTAACCCTGCTGTCATGCCCTGTCCCAAAGATGGATAAATTTCGCTGCAGACGAGTCATTTCTGCTTTGTGTAGGTGGTGTGGGATTTTTGGCTTATCCAGCACCTCTAGCACGTGGCAAGGTAGGTGCTTAAGCATCTACTTCAACAGGAAACTTTTAAAAGAAAATGTCCAGCTCCCCAGAGCTCCAGCCCTCAGACTAGAACATCCTCTTTCTGGAAGGTGCATTAGGACCTTGAAAGAACAAGCCCAGGTCAATAAATAGCCAGGCCCTTCTGCATCTATGGTTGTAACCCGAAATGTGTTTTATTTCCAAAAAGCCTCTGAGTAAGGAGTAATTCACATCTGAAGGGTAATAAAGTCTTGTAATTGAACATTCTCAAGGACCATGTTGAGCAAAGGAGGAACAGAGGACTTAAAATGACCTGTATTTATGTAGGAACACAGTGATCAGTGGGTTTTAGGGTGTCCTCACTGTCCGATTTACCTCTACACCCTACAGTAGGTCAAGGTGTGAAGCACAGGAGCATTTCATCACCTGCTGCACTGGAGCCAGGAAATGCTGCAGCTGCATCCCTTACCTTAGGAAATCTCCACTTTATGAGGCTGAACGGTAACATTAGTCTGATAAGAAACAAACAGTTACAAATATATGTAAACATGGGGACGGGGGAGTCAAACACTGGGCATTTGTAACTTAATCTCGGTGCCCAAATCAGAGTCACCTGATTTATGGGACCTAGCAGCTCTTACTGACTGCAGCTTTACAGATTTGGGCCCTTATTATTAGCTAAAAAATGTATCCTAGAAAATCACTGCTATAATAGGTGGAGTTAGTTTGGGATTTTCCAATGATTTAGGACTTTCTGATGTTTCAAACTGGCCTTCTGGCAGGAAGGAGTGAATATCTAAAGGGAAATTGGTGAGGAGAATTAAAGGTCCACATGGATTTTCCATATTTGACATCTTCTAAGCAGACATTTTTCAAGCAAACATTTTCCCTCCAACTCAAAACAATTATTCCTTTTGAACGAGTATTTGAATTTTGAATATAGTTAAATTTATTTAAATATGACGGAAACTGAAGTGATCTGATGCAACCAGCATGAAAGTTTAGGGTATTGATCCAACCCAATTTGGTGACTGTGATTAGTTTGGGCTTGGACCAGGGAAAGCTTTTGCAGTCTCAGGCTCCTACAGAGAGGGACAAACAGCCTTGATTTTCACATGCTCAAATGTTTCTAGGTCTCCCTGCAGCCAGCTATAGATGCACAGGTCTATAGGTAACAGTGTCTGCTAGCAAAGCCATTCACTGGTTTTATTCTTCCCTCTCACAGAAATTTGATCAAGAAAGCCCAGCACTGGGGAACACACTCTGGTTTCAATCCTACTGTGCTGATCAGGAATACCATCCCCTTGGTACCGCAGCACAGAAAAGGCAGCTGGTTTAAGGTCTCAGTCTGCAATCTGGCTCCTGTCAGGAGACCAGGAAAGAGCTGGTGGTTGCATCACAAGAGGGTTTGATCTGCTTTTCCAAAGGGAGGGCAAAACTTCTGTTTGGCTTGAAACCAAAGCCAGAGGAGACAGCAGGAGACAGGCCAACAGCTGAGGTTGAGAAGGGTGAGGAAGGAGAGATGGGAGTGGCTTTCAGCCCAGCCACTGAGTCACCAGCTGCACCCTGTTATGACCCCTGACATGAGGAGCCACTACCAGAGAGGCAGGAGCAGTGCTGCACATCCCTGTGCCTGCAGGAGACTGCCCTCAGGCAAGAAAAACAGCCCCAAGGGCAACTCTGTGCCCATTTACCACTTTGGGCTTTTCAGCTCCATGAACATCTAGGTTCAGGTCTGTCCACCAAGGACATGGTGTAACAGCACCAAAGCATGGAATAATATCTGGGAAACTGATAATGCAAGGCCTTAGTGACCCTGCTGGCTGCCTTCCTTCCCCCTGTGCTGTGGGTGGGCAACCCAAAACCCTTGGCATGTGCTTCCTCTGCTGTAGACTGTGTCCTTTCTCTTCTACCTTCTCCTCCCACCTCACTCCTGACGTCGGACATCACAATCTAATCACCACACCACCTTCTATAAGCCATTTACGTTTGTTCCAGGCTAAGAGACCGGTGCCGTGATTGTGCTGCCTCCATAAGAATAATTCTTGTGGAAGCTCTTTCCAGCACCGGCATCCGACACGCAGACCTTTCCAGCAGCAGGACTGCCCAGGGCTGAGTCTCTCTGAGCAGCTCACCGGCTTAGTTTAAGCAGAGACGAGGATGAGCCACCTGTAGCATCATAGCAACCCTCCCCAGGGCTCTCCTCTCCCGGTTCAAGCTGAAACCCCCTCCCTTGCTGAGAGGCGACATAAGAAATCACTCGTCAAACCAAAACCAGGCGAAAAGCACTTGAAAACTGTTTACTCGGGTGATTTGCAGCTCTGGAATTAGCTCACAGGTAATGCTGCTGCTGTTCTGCCGGGTGCTTGGGAGGGTGATTTGCATGTTGCTGTGCTCTGTAGGGTGGCTGCGGGGGAGGTCATTCACCTCCCACCGCCTGTCTTGGCTCCCTGAGACCCCCCTGCTTTGGTCTGTGAGAGGGGCTGCCTGGCATCCTTGGGGTCCCCCGTCCAAGCTTCAGGAGTGAATGGTAGAACAGCCCAGAGGCACACGTGTGATCTGAATTTCGCTGCTTAGATACATCTCCGTGTCCGGAATCTGACTTTGCAATCCCCGCTGTAGTCGTCCCGCAGGAGATAAATCCTGGCTCTGGCAACCTTCTGGAGAGATCTCTGGGCTTCGGACCCTCCTTCCCCACTTGGTTACCGTTCCACAGCAACAAAGAACTGCAGGTTCTGAGCTCGCCCCACCAGCCCCCACGATCCAGCAGCTTGTCCCTGAATGCACCAGCCCAGCTTCACAAATCCCACTCCTGTCTCCTTCTTCATCCCGTGGCTGCTCTCACCCAGGGACCAGGTGAGGAACAGCATCCCCGGGCTCGGCACCACGGGCTGCTGAGGGTGCCGCCCGTGCAGCTCAGAAATGCAGAAAGATTGGGCTGGGAAGGGATCTCCGGAGATCATCTCGTCCAAACGCTCGCTCCAAGGAGGGTGAGCAGTGACACCTTCAGTAGCAACTTTGTCTCGTTAGTTTAAATTCCGCTCAGCTGGGCAGACAAAAACATCTTGAAATCCATTTTAACTTCAAATTTGATTAAGAGCTGTTCTGATAAAAGAAACAGTTTAACATCATTGGGGGAGGCAGTTTCAGATCACTCGACTGCGGGGAAAACGTATTTTTTGTTTTGTTTTTTTTTCTTTGGTGGCAAGTGTCAGCCTTGTAAATCATCTCCCCACATCGCCAGCCGGTGTGGGAAGCTCCCACCCTCCCCAGCCGTTCCTCCTGCCCGTAATTTAGCAGCCTCTCAGGTCGGGGAGTCTCTGACTGCGGTGGGTTTCACCCCCGTGCCCGTTCCAGCAGCCACCGACAGCTATCACGACGTCAGGGGCAACTGCGATGAGACGCGTTGATTCGAGGACAAATTCCTTGAGGGGGGGGGGGAAGAGGGAAAGCCTTGCGGCAATTTTAAGTGGTACATCGTGAATTTAAAAGGCCGAAAGCGGCAGTGCCCGGGGAAGGGCCGCCCCTCGGTGCCGCCGCGGGGGCGATGCCGGGGCAGGGGGCGGCTCGGGCGGGTACCGGGGATGTTCTCGCTGGGTCTCTCCGACCCGACTCGGCGGGGCGGTCCCGGGGGAGGCCCGCCCGGAGGCGGGATCGGCGGAGAAGGGTGGAGGGGGGTGGGTGCTGTGATGCTCGGGCCGTGGATGAAGCTGCTCGTCTCGGCGGGCACGGAGGTGAGCTCGGGGCTGCGGCGGAGACGCGGGTCTCGGGTTGCCCGTGAGCTGGGGCTGGGTGGCTTCTCCCTCCCGTCGCGCTCGGGGAAAGGTGTGTTTTTCCACGAGGAACTTTTCCACGAGTAGAGCGTGTCTCCGGCCCCGGGTCGGAGCCGCCTTGGCAGCCGGAGAGGGCAGCGGGACCCCCGGGCAGCGGGACCCCCGGGCAGCCCTGAGCTGTCTCCGTGTGACAGTCGGGGCTCGGCGGACAGGGAGAGCTCCCTCCCGGAGGGGGCGAGGCGTTTGGGCTGAGGTGTGTGATGGGGAGCCCCTCTCGGGTCTCTGCGCAGCTCTGTGAGGGTTGTGCTGGAAGGGCTCCATCCTGCTCGGAAGGACTGGTTGGACGCTGGAGCTGTGGGTCCAGGAGAGTGGCAGCAGCGCAGTGGGAGGACGAGGAGGAAAAATGGTGAGATGAGACGGAGAAATGCGGGATTCTGCATTACCAGCGGTAACGGGCTGGCTTGGCTGAGGGGATGGAAAGCGAGGAGAGTTGGTGAGCTGGGAGGGTGCAGTTGGCTGTCGTGTCCCCAGGCAGACGTGCCCTGGAAAATGTCAGAGTCCGAGGAAGGAAGATGGAAATAGAGCTGTGGAAATGCTCGCTGTGGTGAGAGGGGGAAGAAAGCACCTACCGAGAGGCATAAGGAAAATATGTAACTCTTGTAGTAACCTAAAACGTCAACTGCTGCTGAGAGAAGGGGTGTTTAGAAGCTTGGGCTAAAAATGCACTACCCCGGTGAAGTGAACGTGTTGCTTTCTAATGCATGAGAGGTTTCTAGGCATAGACTGGATGCTTCTTAACCCCGAGAGAACCCTCTCTGACTTCTGCTGAGCTCAGAGGAGTTTGCATTGTCATTCATGGGGTTTGTTGCAGTGGAGGTCAGAGGAGCAAATACTAAGAAGCCCTGTTTTGGGTTCTTACAGTGGTTCCATCGATGTCTTGAGTCACTGGCGCTGTAGGAGGAAGCCTTGAGTAATGAGTTGTGTGTGAATGCCCTTTTCTTGTTCACGTGCCCTGTTTGGCCACACAAAAATGGCAGGACAGCATGATGGTGACCGAGCAGCAACCTGCCTGCCAGTACTTAGTTTTAGGTGTGTAGTTCAGGGAGAAGCTGGTACCTGCACGCCAAGTTTTCTTTCTCACTGGATTTCTACTGACTCTCAAGGCGTTTGCTCCCTCCGTCCAAGAATGGCTCCAATGAAATTTTTCCTGTTCAGGGGTTTCATGGGGCCAAGTTCTGTAGTGAAGGCCTTGGTGTCCCATTTGGTGTTACCCTGGAGCTAAGTTGGGTAACACTAGAACGATGCAGCCTGTTCTAGAATCTCTCTCTGTACCAATATTTGTGCCTGTGTGTCATAGGTTTAGCCCCTGTGCTTTCTGCACAGTGTTTATCAACCCATAAATTTTGCTAATAAGTAGGAAGGGTTTGCACAGGCAAAACAGATCTCCTTGAAATGGGGATTAATATTAAGATTTATTGCTATACAACTAGAACTAAGGGGAAATACTTATATATACAATAACTCTAACTAGTTTTCCCATAATAACAAACTTACATATTTAAAAGTACCACCCCTCCTTCTCTTCCTCAAAAAACAGTTCAGAGGAAGAAAGAGAAGGGAGAAAAAAAGTCTTTAAGGTAACAGTTCCAAACTCTTGCAGCTTGAAGATATTTCTCTCTTTCTGTCCATTGGAATGCAAGGGAGTTTACCTCCTACCTCTAGCTGCTTGTCTACGGCTGCTGAGGGTTTTATCATGTCATCACCACGGGATCCAGGGCTCTGTGGAGTTTCTTCCACGAGGAG
Organism: Oxyruncus cristatus; assembly: GCA_013399855.1. Lineage (NCBI taxonomy): Eukaryota > Metazoa > Chordata > Aves > Passeriformes > Cotingidae > Oxyruncus > Oxyruncus cristatus. The sequence continues at coordinate 94,180 of VXAY01000240.1, forward strand.
TTTTAGAGGGGTTTCCTTAGACTCACCACCCCTCACTGGGATCACAGGGGTTCTGGGTTTCTTTGGCTCAGTCCACACCCAAGAACACTTTTTG
>VXAY01000240.1:94574-143135 GCA_013399855.1 Oxyruncus cristatus
GGTTTTAGTTTTAAAGTCTTTTCCCCTGCTGGAGGGAGAGAGGGGGGCTCCCCCTCGCCTCTGCACTCCCTCCTTTTCACTGACCTTGGAGTTTGTCTTATTTCAGGCTCTTCTTTACTCTCTGCCAGCTGAAGTTTCTTCTGTAACGTCTCAGCCGAGCAGCTTTTCTCTGGAGTTTCTTCTCCACTCTGCTACAGGCCTCGGCCAGAGGTCTGTGCCATGCCTGCCCCCGGCCCAAGGCCAGGGGAGGAGGGGGCTTGGCCCCCACTCGGGGAGTCCCTCCTGCTTCACTCATGCCATGGCTCTGAATTTCTATCTGCACCACACACACCTACAACCCTTCTTTTCCGGTTTGTGTTAAATATGTCATTCGTAGAGACGTCACGGAAGTCCTCAATTGGCTGCTTAGCCAGAATTACACCTGGAATCAACCATCTTCTGCTCTAATTCTGAGGGGGATGGGCTAAACCATGACACTGTGTCAGCAGTTTGGGGAGCTAAACAAGGAAGAACATCAAAACCTTCAGCAGAACTGGCCTTTTGGTGCAAGGCCAGTCACAGCAGGTTCAGAGGAGCATCAAGGAAGAACGTGAGGAGGAAGGGAGTGGGGCCACTTGCTTTGGCAACAACTAGCCATCGCCCTGCCTTTGTCCTGTTCCCAGCAGATACATTGCCACAAGGTGCTTAGGAGTAATTCTACTTCCATCTTCATTTGTTTGGTCACCGGTACAGGGAGAAGCCTCTGTGCCAGTCACAGTTCCCATATAAAACCATACAGATGTTCCATATGTAGAGGTGAGGCCAGGTGGGCAGTGCCTAGTGCTGGATGTGCCTTGCTGGCAGTGCCCTTGTGGTTTGGATCAAGTTCCAGTATGTGATGGCAGGAGAGACTGGAGAAACCACTCTTGTCTTTACCCTCAGTAAATCAGTGTAGCTGTGCTGTCATTCAGCTCCCTAAGGGTTGTGCTTCCCATGCTTGTCAAAAGCTTGGACTGTGTCTTCTGCCTTTGTGATTCCTCTCTCTGCTCTCATCTTGGGGTTGTGTTTTGTTTTATTTTCTCACAGGCACTCCTGACCAAATAAATACTTTAAAACCCCTGGAATCTGAATGACCCAGCGACATGGGAGCAGATTCACCATTCTTATTTTGGGTGGTGCTTTCACTGGGGAACAGGTGATATGCTACCAACTCACTTCTTTGCTGTCTCTACTGATTTTTAAAATTATCTTCAGCTGGGTCCAGGAACTCTGCCCAACACATTAAATGAGGTCTGGTGGAACTTCAGGTTCCACTGCTGCCCTGTCAGAAAAGAATTAAGTATAATAGTGTTTATTCAGATTCTTCTGTTAAAAAGCAAAATGTTCACATTCTTATTTTTTGTACAATTGCATAAAACCTCCCATCTGTGAGAGGTGCATGGATTAATGTCACCCAATCTTCAATATGTTGCTCTGTCGGATAGGAAAGTACTTCTTCAACATCCACAGGAGAAAGGTTGTGTTAGAGACAGAAAAACAACCCCTGAAATCCTTGAAGAAATTTAGACATCGACTTCACTACCATTTCAAATCAGAGGTGAGGCTATGCATCAGTTTTAAGTGACTTGTTCCTTGGTCTGTAAGAAACTTGTTCCAGAGAAGCAAAATAAACAGAAATGCCCTGAATCCATGTGCAGTCTGCAGTTGGACCATCTTTCCTCTCTGGCATGTCTCTGGATTTAAAAAAAAACAGAGAAAAAAAGGGGTCACTCAGATTAGGCAAAGGAAAAAAAAAAAAATCAAGCCTAATATGCTTGAAGTGTTTAATCACGAATATGCTCTACTACACCCTGTCTCTTCGCTTGTTAATGCTGCTGGATGCCATGGATGACTGACTCCCTGAGGAAGAGGACAGCCTCTTCAGTGCCTTCTCTCTGTTTTGCAGGACCTGCTGTGACACTCTTGCACAAGTTTGTAGTTAGCAGTGGTACTGTGGGTTAGCAGGATTTGCTGCCTTCATTACCAGAAGGAGTTCTGGCGTCTTTATTCTCGCAGCCTCCTCGGATGTGCATCTCCTTCCAAAGAGCTGCTCCTCTTCCAGCCATGTGCCAGTATTCTCTTTTGAGCTGTGAGGGTTAAATAGCGTTTAGACTTGAATTTTATGCACGTGCACTCAAGGAGTGTGCATGGCTTTCTACGAATATGCAGTAACAGGAAACTACTGTTTGGTGGTACAGAGCTGTATCGGTTTCCTGGCTGACCCACGGATAACATCTGTCCCTTTTGTCTGGTTGCCCTTTCCAGAAGCTTTCTGCAGCCAAATTCTGCCTTCCCTTCCATTTTAAGTATTGATAAGGGGTTTGTGTGGTCTGCTTCCCAAAAGCTAAAAGCTGTGAGGTGCAAAGCTGCTCCTTTCAGGTGAAAAAGACCCAAAAGAGACTACAAAAAAAAATCAGGAAATTTTCTTGACAAGATGCTGGATATGATTCTCCTGTATTAGAGTGGAAAGAATCTGACTGCAGACTGTACTGGGTTCCTCACTTTGGCAGCCTTTCTCTACCCAGCTCTGTCTGTAAGTGCTCCTGCTCCTCTTTGTGCCCTGCAGTGCACCTTTCCTCCCTCCACTGCTCTCGCTGCGTTGCTTGGTGTTCCCACCGGGATGAATCCCTTCACTGCTCCATCCCCAGGGACCTTGGTTTGGCACAGGGCAGCCCCAGCACCCTGACACTACAGGGAAGACATCAGGCTGTAGTGTTTTATTTGTGCTTATTTGAGCTTTGCTACGAAATACTCTGAATCACTTGAGATCCTCGCAAGGACACGCAGAGCCTTCTATTCCAGCAGATAGTCTTAACATTAGCACCAGGTTCTCATAAAGATGAGGAAATTAATCTCACACTTGCAGGAGTCTGACACCAGGGATGACACCCACTGCTTATTCTAAATTCCCTTAGCTCGAGATTCAAGATTAGCATGTTTGATTTTGGTGCACCCAATGTTATTTAAAAGTCTACCTTGACAATTCTGCTTTGATATTAGTTTGCGGTTTTAAGATTTTTTTGTATTTTCGGGTGACTTATGTTTCCACTGGCTTTTAGAGGTGTACCCTCCACAAAAGAAAACCTTGTGGCTTTACGAGAAAAACAAAAGCAAGGGCGAAACCTATAGGCAGGTAGGAATGGAATCGTGGATTTGACCTTCTCCATGAAGCAGCAGCAAAAAGAACTCTGGAGTTTTTCCAACATTAATCTGGTAAAACATCCTCGACTCAACATCAGGGAGCATATTTAACAAAGCATTTAAACCCAGTAGAAATGACCTAAACTTGTTGTCATGGTTTAGCCCATGTTTGCCTAGAGGAAGTGTAGATCCTTGCTGTGAGCACCACAGTAAAGAACTCGGTATGTTGGTCCTCCGCCCCGTGCGAAGTGCAGCCTGGTTTCTGTGAGCTCTTGACTGGCTGCTGTGATACGTGTTTGCTGCTAAGTCATCTCTGTCTTGTCCCAGCAAAGTCCGAAAGCACCTCTTTCTGCCAAGGGTAGGAAACTCCCTTGCTCGGAGCTTGTTCGTGTTTGCTTTGCTTTTTAGGGAGACACAAAGCGCCTCTAAAGTAAAGGCAGGAGCGAATTTTAAGCAAACACAGCTGCATGTTTGCCTTGGAGTGGCAGTCATTTCTGTGCCTGTGGTTGTTGCTCTTGTTCCCGTAGTCAAAATTAATTGATGGTTCTTCGGTGTTGTATCACCATCAGCTACTGTGTAGCTTCGGGTAAAACTTCATCAGACGTGACAGGAAGAAACGGAGCCTTGGCTTTGGCTTTAGAGGTGCTCGCGGTGCCCCAGAGGAGCCGTTTGGGATAAGCTGGTGACAGGGTTTGGGCAAATAATAAATTAAGTTCTGCGGGATGTGGGGCCTTCAATAAAATGTTGGCAAGCCCTTTGCATGGCAAGTTGGTAAATGGTGAGATGGCACTTAGGGTCACCCGTTTTTCTTCTCTAAGGAATTTGACAGGTAACTTCTGGAGAGAGATGTTACCACAGAAGGGAAGGGTATTGCTAGAGGACAAAATATGACACCAGGTCATTGCCTAGAGGAAGTGTAGAATCACTCCCAAGTTGCCAGTCTGAGAGACTGGAGGTGTGTTGGAAAGATCATAGAACAATAAGGCTTTTTTTCAATAGAAATGTAAAAAAATTATTTCCCCCCCCCCCGCCCTAAATAGGAGTGACTTGTCTGAAATGGAAAATCCTGTTCTGTTACTGAGCTGACCTATAGCCCTCTAAAGCAAGCATAATATAGTTCCCTGTTACATTTTGCACATTTTGGATGGTCGACAAGCACTTCTGCTTTTACTATTGCATTGTATTGATTTCATTACTTTTAAATTATGCAACTGTCAAAGGTTTAGCCCTTGCTCGCATTCACCACCAAAAAATGATGTCAAAGGTTTAGCCCTGTGATTTCTGCACGGTTTTTATCAACCCATAAATTTTGCTAATAAGTAAGAAGAGTTTGCATAGACAAAACAGATCTCGTGACATGGGGATTAATATTAAAATTTATTGCTACACGATAAGAACTAAGGGAATACTTATATACACAACAACTCTAACTAGCTTTCTTATAATAACAAACTGATATATTTACAAATACCACCCCTCCTTCGTTTTCTTCTCCTTCTTCCTCTAGAATGTTTTTGAAGAAAAGTCTTTAAGGTAACAGTCCCAAATCACCGCAGCTCAAAAGTCTCTCTCTCCATCGGAATGCAGGGGAGTTGCCTCCCACTTGTAGCCACTTGTCTATGGCTACTGAGGGTTTACCATGGGCTTTGAGGGAACACTCGTATCACCATGTCATCAGAGTCCCCACCCCTCCCTGGGTCACAGGAGTTCTGGGTTTCTTTTGGCTCAGTCCATACCCAAGAACACTCTCCGGTGCTGTGCTCTGCTGCTCCAAGTAGCCTCTTCTCTCATTCTCTGGAATTCTTCTGACTCTCTGCTTTTGGCCAGATGCCCAATCTTGGCTCTTGGCTGCAGTTGGCTACTCCAATTCACCACAGCTCCCCCATCTGCAGTGAAAGGGGTCATCCTGCCATCACACCCGGTCCAAAATTGCACCGGGCCCCGCAGTATTGGGGGCTTAGTGTTAGGCTCAGCCTTTGGACAAAGTTCCAAGGTCATGAGGGGGCTCAGCCCCTCAGTGGAGAGTTCACCAGCTTCTCCACCGTTCCGTGGCTGCAATTCTTCTGCAGCTCGTTGCATGCAGCTTCCAGGTGATTCAGCCTTGGCCTCAAGCCATCCCTGCCCTCCCCGGGCCAGGCCAGGCGCCGGAGGGTGGGGTGGGGGTGGACCCACACGAAAGTTTCTTCACTCCAAATAATCTTCCACAGGTGGCAGGGTTTTAGTCTTTAAGACTTTTCCCCTGCTGGAGGGAGAGAGGGGGCCCCCCCAGGCCTCTCCTCCCCGCTCCTGCTACACTGACCTTGAAGGCTCCATTGCTATCCCTTGTTCTCCTCTGCTCTCCTCTGGGCTGGAATTTCTTCTGCGCCACACATCTTCTTTTCTGGTTTGTGTTAAATATGTCATTCGTAGAGACCTCACGAAAGTCTTTGGCTACTTGGCCGGAATTGCACCTGGAGTTAACCATCTTCTACCCTAATACTGGGAGGATGGGCTAAACCATGACAGCAACATTTTACCAGGAAGTAAACAGAGATTAAAGCAGAGAAGACATTTAAATGTTTTGCATCTTTCAGACAAAACTTTCTTTAAAGAACATATTCCTCGTGAAACATTACTGCTTTTTAACTTTATTAAGAGCCTGGCACTACTGCTTTCACCACATGGACTCTGAGGGAGGCATTGGCACATTGGTGACAGAACCCTTCAATTAAACTGTGCATTTGCACACCTTATTTCACAATGTTAAAAGCTGTTGGACTTTTTGGGAGATAAACTCAGCTCTACTCTTTCATCTACTGTAACATATCTCATTAAATCTACACTTTGGGCTTCAAAGATCTACACTCAGGGAGTCACCAGGACAGTCACACCAGGCTTGTAAAAGCAGAAATTAAACACCTTAGAAGCAGCTCACTGTCAGGTGTCAGGATCCTCAGTATGGCAGCAAACTAGAGGACAAAAGGGAATCTGAAATGCTGGTGTTCAGGACTTTTCTTGTATGTGTCTGAGTTCAAAATAATGGATTGATGAAGACAAAATGGAGTTAATGCTGTATTTCCTTACAAGTGGCAAGCACAGCATGCATCCTGGGAAGGAAGGGTTGGTTTGGGATAAAGGGAGAGGTTTGGGCATATTTTGGTTTTGAAGGAGAGAGAGCAATTTATGGTACAAGATCCAACAGCCTGAGAGAGGTGGGGCTACTGCTGCTGCTCTGTGTCCACACAGCAGTGAGGCTGAAGGTGTGCTCAGCACACACATACAGAATTGAAGGCCCTCATCCAGGAAGGAATAAGAAAGGAATTTAACCAGAAGACAAAGGAGTCTTCACTGATCAGGCACAGGGCATGGCCAGACAAGCATACTGGCCAGCAAGCTGTTTGCCTGCATCTGGCCCTTGTTATCCCTTTACACCTCTATTTCCCCAATCTTGTTCCTCCTAAATCACCTAACCCCCTCCCCTGCCCCACCTCTGGTTCCTTTTCTAAATATCTCACGAGTAGTTATTTGTAATTCCAAACTGTTCTTCTCCTGCACCTCATAACATGTCCCACCCCTAGGCAGTGACCCCCTTAGTCTGAAGGGTGAGCTGGAGAACTGCTTCTGGTGACCCTGGTGTCATGCCTGGACACTGGGACAGATCTGGGAGAGCCCCAGAGAAGGTGCTGATTCCTCTGAAGTCCTTGATCTGGGATCCTGCCCGTCACTGAGGTCCTCTGGGCTCGGGCAAGTGGACCTTGCTGGGCTGATGGGCCTGGCACATACCCAGGCAGGGTACATTTGGCTCCTCGGAGCTTTGTGTGTGTGTGTGTGTGTGCAGTTGGGATTTGTCACATCACCTCCCAGCCTGGACACGGGCTGGGCTTTCTGGGGGCCCTGTGGCAGCATGGAGAAGCCAGGATGTTTTTCCCAAAGATGACCTGAAGGTGTTAATTGCAGCATGGCAGTATGAAGGAGAGTCCAGCATGCAGCTCTGCCGTAGAACTGTCTCGAGGCTCGTGCTCTGTTGCCTTCCCTGCCAATGTGTTTTTCTCCTTTCCTCCCCTTCAGATCCCAACGGCTGTCCTGGGAGTGCAGGCTCTGATGGGAGCCAGGATGCTCAGGGTGCCCAGTTCATAGAGCTTTGCACGAAAGGCTTTGTGGAGAACTACAACAGCTGGATCTGGGGGCACCAGGGCCCAGAGCTCCTAACACGTCTCTCCAAGAAGTGGTGCTCCATCGGGAGTCTTGGGAGCAGCACGAGCTGCAGAGGAGCGAGAGCACTGCCCCGTGGGGCTTGTTATCCCACTCAGTGGCAGGACTGGGAGAATATTTTGAAGTGGTCACCTCTTTAGAGCTCCACCAACTCTTTAATAAAACCCATGCAGTGCATGTATGGAACGAGAAGAGCCAAGGGACTGTGTTTGTTTCAGGACAAGGATAGAGATCCCCTCGCAGGCTCTGCTGGCTCAGCTGCTTTCTCACTTCTGCCCTGCCACCTATGTCCTTCATGGAGAAGGACTCTGAACAGCAGTGACTCAAGGCTCAACTAAGAGATGTTGCACAGGAAGAAACCCACAACTCTCCAGCTGTTCCATCAGAAATGAACCTTCTTTGGAAGTGAGTTGGTGAGAGTTGAGGATAAAAGCCATTTGTGGGGTGTAGGTGGATCTTGTAACTTCAGCAGGTGTTTGTGCAGCTCTTTAAATGCCCACCAGCAACAGGGTTCTCTGCAGGACCTTTCTTCTGCTCAGCCTGGTTAGGTAGAGAAGTCTCAGCCTCCATCAGCTGAGAAAGGCCCCTTTCTGTGGCTGTAAACCTGGAAGAGGCCTTTGCACAAAAGCATCTCACCACCTGATTCTCAGGACTTCTGAAGTCTAGTCCTCAAAGCAGTGAAAGGATGGGAGAGCAAAGAGCAGGAATTGAGGAGAAAGTTGAGGATGTGCTGGATGTGTCCTGAGAAAAGTGTAGAGGAAAACAAAGAGGAAAGAAACTGAATTGCTTTAGCTCTTTTTCTTTTCATTCACTTCTGAAGCCTTTGGTGGAGGAGACTTTCTCCATGTCTGGTTTGAGCAGGATGTTGCAAGATCCTCAACACATGGAAGTTTGGTGCAAATCAGAACGTGAGGATCCGAGGCCAGCTCATCTTTCAGAAAGTGCTTTTGCGCAGCAATGATTTATTTTACAGTAATGGCAAATTAACACCCTGCAATGAGCAGCAGAGCTCATCCAAATCACACTTTAAATTGCACCTCACACGGGAAGAGCTGAACTGTCTTTTACACTGAGTTTGTCTCTGTGACTAAACGTCAGATGCACCAGATCTTTCAGCAGTTGGATGAGTCCTAAAGGAAAGGCATGATACTTCCAAGGCTACAGAGAGCTTGGTAGGGAACCTGCAGTATCTAAATTAGAGTCCATTAATGAGTCATTTACGGTGGACTTCTTCAAGTAGCCTGAAGTACTCCTGCAATTCCGTGCCCAGGAGTACAAATCCCTCCTGGGACGTCCTGAGGGGGGCATTTTTCTGCATAATTTCAGTGAGACAGCATCAATTCTATGGCCATTTTTTGCACAGCGACCTGCAAATCAACAGCTATAAACTGCTGTATCATTTCTCCCCACAATCTGTTTTTTTATTTATTTATTTTAGAAACTTGCTAACACCATCCTCTGACTCTTTGCTGTGGCTTGCTTTTAGAGCTGCTTACCCCACGGAGTGTCTCTCCAGCCTTGCATTACAGCTACACAGGTGGGTGTTTTCACTGTTCTTTCTTTCATTTCTGCAGAAACCTTAGTTCTAAAACCACTGTAAGTGAAATTGGATGTCGCAGGGTTCACTCTTGAAAGGTGGAGTTTTGATTAAGTACGAAAGATGCAGGTGCCTTAAATGTCCTCTGTCTATAGCTGCAGTATTCTACATATTGGTCTGAAATACCCACTTCAATTATGATATTTGCTCTCTTCTTGCCTCAAATACTCACATGTGCTTGTTCTGCCATTCCCTGTAAGGTCAGAAGGAGAAGCTCTAAAGCTGTTGGTAGAATGCTAAAAGCTAATTCCCCTAAATCCCCCAGTTTGGCACCACTCTGTTTCTGTTTGCCTGACTGATTAGTCACCTACTGAACGCCGGTATTGCCAAATCTTACCTCTTCTACTGTCGTTAATAATGTAAATCAGGAGAAAATGGAGATCTTCAGCTGTTTTCTCCTGCTGCTTGTGATCAGTGATGTTTATTGTCCCAGACCCCTACCTGGGTATGCAGCAGCCCTTTGCTGGACCTTTTCCCCCTCTCTGGTTTTGTTACTGAATTTGTAGCAAATTTACACACCCACCACTGTGTTTGTCACTTCAGACTCCATCTCCCACCTTTTCTTTCCAGAAGAAGGAAGTGCCAGTCCACAGAGTTGTAGGTGCTGACCTCTTAAAAATCTTGTCCAGCTGAGCAGTGAATTCTCTGGTGTCTCAAAAGCAGGGGCAGGTGAGTCTCCTGCTTTCTTTGGGTCCAACCCCAAACCTTGCTCTTCCAAGTCCACCATTAAACCAAGTCCCTAAGTGCCAAACTTACCTGTCTGTTAAATACCTCCGGGGCTGGTGATCACTTTCCTTGGCAGCCTGTGCCAATGCTTGGTAACTCAGTGAGTAAATATCCCCTAATGTCTACTCTAAACCTCCCCCGGCCCAACGTGAGGCCATTTCCTCTGCTCCTGAAATGCCACAACCTCCCCTTGCTGCTCCGTCATGTGCTTTTGTGCATTGACCTTTGGGGCCTCAGTGGTGGGCCCAGAGGGTGCTGGTTATGCTTTAACTTCACTTTATCGGGAGGAAAGGGCAGAAATGCTGATGCAAATGCTGAGAATGTATCCAGAATGATTTACCTGTCTGTTGCTGCATCATTAATAATGTATTCTTAAGGGCAGGAGGGTAGGGGAATTGTACATCCATCACCAGGATCCACTGGGAGAGCTGAGCAGGTCATAGCCAGCATGGCCTTTGCAGGGTTGGGAAGCAGCCTTGAAACTTGAAAGCTTTACCAAGGCAATTCTGTCCTAAACTGTCTGCCTGTGCCCCCAGAGCTGCCTTGTATCCATTCCTTCCCACTATCTACACATTCCACTAGGCTACAGTGCCATGAAAAGCGACCCAGGCTCTCTGTAGGGGCGGGTGGTTGGTTTCAAAAGGCAGCAACTGCTGGTTCAACAGCCTGGGAGACTGTTTGGTTTGGGGGGAAGGACACATTGTGGATCAGGAGAAAAAAAACTCCATCATGAGAAACAGCTGTCAGGACAGCAGCTCCACACAGTGTCTGTTGACAGAGCTCCAGGAATGTTCATAAGGAGCACTCCTATTTCAGCAGCCCAGGGTTGTTTTGCATATATGTCTCATGGCCAGAAATTCTGGATGATGATAGATAAGGCCCGTGATGGTGTTCCCAGCGTTTGTTGTGCACCTATGAAGATGGTACCCGACCATGAAGGAAGGCTCGTGGTCTGCTGCCACATCTGTCAGAGTCTATTTCTTCTTTCCTTCCCTTCAGATCCCGACAGCAGCCTCAGGAGAGCAGGCTCTGGCTGGACAGAGGATGCTCAGGATGCCCAACTCCCTGCTAAAGCTGCCCAGGGTGCTGCTGAGCCACAAGCACAGAGCTCTGTTCATCATCTTCCTGCTGGTGTCCTTTGCCTACCTCACGTTGTACTGGAGAATCGCGGAGGACTCCTACAGCAGTGGCCTCTACAACCTGCCCGGGGAATTCAGCTGTGCCCACTCTGTGCCTTTTTCCCTTCCCAACGCTGGGGAGCCCCCTCCTTCCAGAGGAAATGTGTTTTTCGTGGAGACCTCGGAGCGGACTAACCCAGGTTACCTGTTCTCGTGCTCTGTGGAGTCAGCGGCCAGGACGCACCCCGGGACAAGTGTTGTGGTGCTCATGAAAGGCTTGGCAAAAGGAAACGCCTCCTTACCCAAACACTGGGCTTTCTCCTTGCTGAGCTGCTTCCCCAACGTGGAAATCCGGCCCCTGGACTTGCCAGAGCTCTTTTCTGGAACGCCTCTGAAGAAGTGGTACTTGTGGCCTCTGCGGCACTGGGAGCCGTATTTCCTACCCGTCCTGTCTGACGCCTGCAGAATTGTCCTCATGTGGAAATTTGGTGGCATCTACCTCGATACAGACTTCATTGTGCTCAGGAACTTACAGAACCTCACCAATTCCCTCGGGATCCAGAGTGAGGATGAACTGAACGGCGCCTTTCTGTCCTTCAAGCCCAAGCACGAGTTCATGGAGCTTTGCATGAAAGACTTCGTGAAGAACTACAATGGCTGGATCTGGGGACGCCAGGGCCCATATCTCCTAACACGTGTCTTCAAGAAGTGGTGCCCCATCAGGACTATTCAGAGCATGAGCTGCAAAGGGGTGAGGGCTCTTGCCCCAGAAGCTGTTTATCCTATTCCCTGGCAGGACTGGAAGAAGTTATTTGAGGCAACCAGTGCCTCAGAGCTTCACGAACTCCTTAAGAACACCTATGCAGTGCACGTATGGAATCAAATGAGCCACAGAACCAGGCTAGAGACCCCTTCCCAGGCTCTGCTGGCTCAGCTCTATTCTCAGTTCTGCCCTGCCACCTATGCAAAGATGAAACAGGACTCTCAGGAGCGGTCAAGGCCTGCAATGTGACCTGTGGGCCCTTGGCAGCAGGGAAGTTCCCCAGCCTGAAGCAAACTGAGTGCCTTTGACTGTCCACAGGAACCTGAAGTGTTTCAAATATTCACCAGAGCCTGAGTTTAGCCTCTCTTGTTGTCCTTCAGGACACTTGGTGCTGCAGGGAAGGTTGAATTCGTTCATCAGTGTCTCTCAGTTGGTCCTCTCTTGCTGTTCTTTCAGCTGTTCCTCCTGTGTATCAGGGTCTGAGCAGCCTCTCTTGCAGTTTTGAGAGCTGTAGGAACCCTTGGCTTGCTCTCTGCAGCATTTATAGAATATCACAGAATATTCCAAGTTGGAAGAGACCCCCCAGGATCATCGAGTCCAGCTCCGGGCCCCGCACAGGACCATCCTCAAGATCCACACCCTGTGCCTGAGGGTATCATTCAAATGCTTCTTGAGCTCTGTCAGCCTTGGTGCTGTGCCCACTGCCCTGGGGAGCCTGTTCAGTGCCCAACCACCCTCTGGGGGAAGAACCTTTTTCTAACATCCAACCTAAACCTCCCCTGACACAACCTGAGGCCATTCCCTTGGGTCCTGTCCCTGGTCCCCACAGAGCAGAAATCCGTGTCTGTCCCTCTCTTTCCCTTCCTGAGGAAGCTGCAGATGCTGTGAGGTCTCCCCTCAGTCTCCTCTTCTCCAGCTGAACACACCAAGTGCCCTCAGTCACTCCTCACAAGGCTTCCTCTCAGGGCCCTTCACCACCTTCACAGCCTCCTTTGGACACTCTCTAATGGCTTAATGTCTTTCCTATATTGCAGTGCCCAAAACTGCCCCAATGTTGCAGGTGAGGCCGCCCCAGGTCAGAGCAGAGCGGGACAATCCCCTCCCTGGCCCAGGCGATGCTGTCCCTGATGCCCCCAGGACAGGGTTGGCCCTCCTGGCTGCCAGGGCGCTGCTGACTCGTGTCCAACTGGCCACCCACCAGGACCCCCAGGGCCCTTTCCCGGCACTGCTCTCCAGCATCTCATCCCCCACTCTGTCCCTACATCCGAGGTTGTCCCGTCCCAGGTGCAGAATCCGTCACTTCCCCTTGTTGAACGTCACAGGGTTGGTGATTGCCCAGTTCAGGTCCCTCTGCAGGGCCTCCCTGCCTCTGAGGGAGTCAACAGCTCCTCCCAGTTCTGTGTCATCTGCAGACTTGCTCAGTGTCCCTTCCAGTCCTGTGTCCAAGTCATTTATGAAGATGTAGAAGAGCGCTGGGCCTAAGAGGGAGCCCTGTGGAACCCCCCTAGTGACAGGTCACAGTCTGATGTCACCCCAGTCACTGTCACCCTCTGTGCTTGACCTGTGAGCCAGTTGCTCACCCACCACATGATGTGTTTATCCCGCTGTGGGCTGGGCAGTTTGTCCAGAGGGATCCTGTGAGAGACAGCATCCAAAGCTTTACCAAAATCCAAAAAGATCACATGGGCTGACTTCTCTTGATCAACCAGGTGGGTCACCTTGTCCTAAAAGGAAATCAGGTTTGGTCAGCAGGACTTTCCCCTCGTGAAGCCGTGCTGGCTGTGACCAGTGACTGCGTTGCCCTTCAGTTGTTTTTCAATATCTCCCAGAATCTTCCCCGTAGCTTTACCACATACTGCAGTGAGACTGACAGGCCTGTAGTTTCCAGGGTCATCCTTCTTGTCCTTTTTGAAAATTGGAACGGCATTAGCCAGTTTTCAGTCAGCTGGGACCTCTCCAGATTCCAAAGGTGATGCAAAAATCATCGAGAGAGGCCTCGCAGTGGCATCAGCAGCTCTTTGAGCATTCTCACATGAATCCCACCAGGCCCCAGAGATTTAAAGGGGTGCAGCTGGAGCAGCAAAGAAGGCTGATGTAAATTTAATGTAAATCTGCTTCAGCCTTTAATGTGAGCAGCAGTATGTTTCATGATTTGCCAGACACTAAGTCACAGCACACTTCTGATTAATCACTACATTGCAGACCAAAAGAGAGTGAGTCATCAATTTTTACTTGAAATGAGTTGTATAAAACAGCACATTAACTTATTCTGCTGTCTGGTCCTGTCCATCCCCCATCCATTCCTCCCATCCTCACCACACGACACTTCTGGGGAAAAAAAAAAAAGAGTGTGGACTGCTCTAACTACGAGTCTTCACTATTGGTGCTGAGCAGCACTGGATATGCTGTTCCAATGTGGTGCCCATGGCGCCAGACAACCATCTGTAGCTCATACTCATCTATTTTCACTGTTTCACGGGTGACTTTTTCTTCAGACAGCAGGAAAATGACGGTGTAAAGGGCAAATTCAAACTCCGGGCTCACACCAATAAAGGTGCTTCCAATCGGCTTGACCGAGCCCTTCCAGCTGAACTGGATGCTCAAAACTTGGTCGTCTTTGTCAGGCTGAAAGCATTAAACAAAACAAGAGGATAATCTCAAACACAGCTGTGAGAGGGCAGATAGAATTTCTGATTCCAGGTTTTTGAGAGCTTTGCAAGATTTAGTCATGCTTGGTGTGCCAGGGCGCTATAGCTGGAGCACAGTCTTCTCCCTGACCTCTGGACCATATACGATCATTTATTTCAATTAAGCCCCAACGGTGTTGCAATTCTGCTAACACCAGCACTGCTTTTTAAATCAGTTTTTGCAAAAAAAAAGGAAGCTGGAAGGCAGGGTGATATTTATTCTGCTTATCTACAATTATATACCGTATATACTTATTACTGTTATAAACAGTATAGCCTGTGATGGCATCACTGAGCCTTGTTTCATTACCACAGCTTTTATCTCTGGATCCATTTGTCTTGCTTGCAAAGGCACCCTGCGTGTTCTTACCCTGGTTTTGTTCCTCCGAGCGACATACCCCTTGTAATCGATGTGGTTGCGCTTTTCCTGAAGGTAGAATTGCACCCAGTTGTGCAAACCTAAGATCTCTTTGCCATGCCTTGTTTCCCCAACAAAAACATGCTCAAAACCGCAAGAATCGGGTCTGTAATAAACAAAAGAACAATATATAGGTCTTTTATGTGTTTAAATAGTTCGAATTGGCAGAGGTAAAAGGTAAGAAGATGCACAATCTTGCTTTGGTTGATTCGTGAGTAGTTTCTGTCTGGATTTGTTGGGTTTTCTTTCTCACTTTGCTCAAAACTTGCAATAAACTCCAGCCACGAAGACTGAATTTGTATTTGATGGTGAAGGTTGATAGTAAACACCACAGATGCATCCCTGCTGCTTATCCAGATTTTATCAGTGTTTCTGGCACTGTTTCCTGTAACAGACTCATAGTCAAACTGATGAAGGAAGATCTGAAAAGTGGATGACTGCCTGTGGTCGAAGGCCTCTGAATAAGTTCACAAAGTGCAGCTGGAGGCAGTTCACCAGCGATGCACCCCAAGGGTCCACACTGTTTGTCTCTGAGCAGTGATTGCAACACCTAGTTTAGGCAACATTCATAGAATTGTAGAATGGTTTGGGTTGGAAGGGACCTTAAAGATCATCTAATGGGCAGGGACACCTTCCGCTACCCCAGGTTGCTCAGAGCCCTATCCAGCCTGGTCTTGGACACTTCCAGGGATGGGGCAGCCACAGTTTCTCTGGGCAACCTGTGCCAGGGCCTCCCCACCCTCACAGGGAACAATTTCTCCCTAATATCCAGTCTAAGTTTACTCTCTGTCAGTTTGAAGCCATTCTGAGGATGCCTTCCAGTTCAGCGTGAAACAGATGGCACTCAGATATTTAGCCAAATCAGAACAGCACAGGAATGAACAGTGGCCATACCCATCAAACATACCTGTCTCCTCCTTTCCTGGCATAGAGCTGGAACCAGATGTCATAGAGCTGATGTTTGAAATCAGCAAGGTTTGGCTTTGCTAGGTTTTTTTTTAGAAGATATTCATGAGCTCGCTGAAGGATAGAAAACCAAGATACAGGCACAGTTTACTTTTTTAATTCAGTGTTTTCAGTGATGAAAAAAGATCTGTATTACTCACCCTCATGACTTCTGTCGCTAAGATAGCATCAAGAAAACGATTGTTTTCAGCTATTTCTTCTGGAGTCACTACTTCAGCTACACCAGTTGATGTCTCATAGTTGTCCAATAAGGAAATAAAGGCTGCAGAAAAAGAGAAACTTCCAGAATGCTCATCCTGATGATCAGGCCATATGCCTGAGTGTGCCATGATAAAAAGATACTACGAAATATGCCTTGAGACACAACACTTAGAGAAAGCCTTTCCTTTATATGTCACGTTCCGTTTTCAGGTGCGCTGTTGGGCGTAAGTCTCGAGGTGACTCAAGGCCAGATCACTCCTGTACTTTTTAAAGACCTTTTTGAAGATAAGCATCTACTGAGCTTCCTTAGGGAGCCAAGTGCTGAAGCAATAATGACCTTCTACCAAAACAAATCACATCTGACCCCCAAAATTACAGACGTAGGCTTAGGAACTTGAGCTGTGCTGGCACAAGGCTTTGTGGGCATTATTTCAGTGGAGGAATAGTACAGCATAAACCTACCTGAGATAGCTTGAGAAAAATTAGGGAAGGAAATACAGATTCATGGACATGCTTGAACTACAGCCCCCAACAGGAATGCAAGGAATAACTGTGGGTATAGAGCTGTCTGCAAGGGCTTAGAGGCTGTGAGCAAAAGAGGAAAGATGAATTTGGTGTATTTTTTAGTACACAGACAGAATCATAGAATGGATTGGGTTGGAAGGGACCTTAAAGATCACCCAGTTCCAACCCCCTGCCATGGGACACCTTCTACTATCCCAGGTTGCTCAGAGCCCCATCCATCTTGGCCTTGGACACTTCCAGGGAATGGGCAGCCACAGCTTCTCTGGGCAACCTGTGCCAGGGCCTCCCCACCCCCACAGGGAACAATTTCTCCCTACTATCCAATCTAAACCTGCTCTCTGTCAGTTTGAAGCCATTGCCCCTTGTCCTGTCACTCCAGGCCCTTGCAAATAGTCTCTCTCCATTTTTTCTGTGGGCTCCCTTCAGGTGTTGCAAGGCCACGATTAGGTCACCCCAAAGCTTCCTCTCTCTTCTCCAGGCTGAACAATCCCACCTCTTTCAGCCTTTTCCCAGGAGTCTCATCCTTTTCACTTTGTAGTGGAAGAACCACCGAGGAATTCAGATTTTGGCTAAGGTTTAAAAGGATGCTCTCCCTGAGGCTGAGGTCACAGGTAACCTCCACATTGTGAAAAACCCCTTCAAATGACGTGCAGCCTGATGATCCTCACCACCATCCAAACAATACATGATGCTATATTTTAGGCAAACCCATAAAACCTGACATGGATTCTTCGTGTCATGTCCACCATTAACGAAAGAACGGGTCTCACTTGCAAAAGTTTTTATGCTCTTCAGGAGTCCCTCATTTACGTTGTGGAACAGATGTCTGGCTGCGTGGTCCTGGACAGCACTGTCCCCTGGCTGTGCTGGACCTGCTTTTCCCTGGGAGAAATACCAGAATAAAATGTGGGAATTTGAGATGTCCTCAGAGGAGATAGTGCCTGCCTTTGTAATAATCCAGACAAACCCCAACGGGATTCTTTGTTAGGAATTGTCTTCCTATGAAACAAGAGGAGACACTGCAGAAGAACTTTTTTTAAAGAAAAAAAGGCATAATCCCTGATACTGTAAGAGCCTGAAATTTCTCTGTTGACTCAGAGATGATTGTGGTGATCCATGATTGTGACAATTCAGTTCTGATCAATAGCCAGCTGTGTTACTGTGCTGTATAAATGACAAACAGAAGTAATGTTAGAGCCAAGGGTCTCTCCCAACTCAAATAAATAAAAAGGACATTTGGGGACCCTCCTTCTCTGTGCAGTTGTGAGGAGGCTTTCCTGACAATTTTCAGATTTCCATTCCATAGAGGGCATTCTCAAGGAAAGAGAATAGAAGATGAGTAGCAGTTTGTTAACATGGGCAAGGGTTAAGTAGAGCCTTTTTAGGACAAATGGAGAAACCACATGGGAGAAGTTTCCCCTGCACATACTTTGGCTTGAGGTAGGTACCTCTATTTCAAGTTTATCAGCAACAGAACATTATATGTTATGATGTGAAGCACCATTGGAATAAAACATTTGAGTAACATCAGAATAAAGTGAGTATTTGTGTGAGTGCAAAACTGGTTTCTGAATATTCAGTGGCCTCTTCCAATCTGTGGCCAAAACACATGGTTGTGTTTGCACTACACTGAGCTAGAAAGGAGTGAAATGGCTGCTCATCAAATCTGATACCCACAAATCCTCCCTCCCAGTTCCCTTGGACTGGAAGAAACAACCCTGAAATCCTCTTCACCCACACCTCTTTGCCATTCCCCACTCTCCAGGAAAAACCCAAGAATTCCTCAAATTCTTCCCCTGTTCCCCTAAGAATGACTCACCTACTGCAAGTCACTCAGACTGTACACACAAACCATCATTCACATGCTGAAACATCCAGGGATGTCCAGGAGAGGACCTCAGGACATCTCTAGTTCTGCTCAAAGTGTGGCCAACACTGAATTCAGGTCGTATTGCTCAGGGTACCGTCTTGAAAACGGAAATTACAAAGCACAGGCAACCTTTTTTAGGAAAGGCACCTGTGCAGACACCTTTTCCTACAGCACCACAGTGCCCTTAATCCTCATGTGACTTGGCAGCTGGTTACCTGCACATCAATCGTGTAGTCTCTCCCAGGCACGAGGCGGTGAACATCCAAATCCCACATCTCACTGAAAAGTTTAGAAAGTTCATGATTGAAGTCCTTCCTGTCAAGAAATGCAGAGAAAAACACAAGTTAAAAAAAGACGCGTGCTGTTATTTCTGGAAGTCTCGCTTCTGGAGACATTATTCTAATGTCACTCCATGTTCTGGATATCAGCTTGTCGCCGGGAGAGGTTTCTCTTTCTCCCCACACCTTCCTGTCAGTGCTGGTCTAAAACCCACACATTCATCTTTAAAGGATACAGGTAACCTGTAAGGAAACTTGAGCCTCCCCTGAGGTTATGTTAGAGTTTATTTTAACCAAGTTCTTGTTGATAAGTCTTCCTGCAGTTTCCAAAAAACAAAAATGACCATGCTGGTGTTTCATTCATGAGGATTCTTTGAACAAACTAAAGGCAAGCAGGAGATGTTTCCAGTGTGCAACAGCGCTACCAACAGAACAGGAAGTGAAGAATTCCCTCTGCAGTAGATCTCTCTCATGCACTGATCTCTGATGCACATACAGACCTACCCAGACTGCTCCTTTCGTTGTTTTTAATGGAATTTTGTCCTGCATGGTAGTGTACAGCTTTCAGAAGTCTATTCATCCAAATATCAACAAGATTTAGGAAGGGTTGTTACTGTGATGAACCGCCCAGAGGTATCTCCAAGTGCATCACGTCCACATCAATAGGATCAAGACAAGGAACAGAGCGGAGAAGAAAGAGAAGTGGATCAATCATTAAATGACTGACAGTGGAATTAAGCAGTTACAGACCAGCACGTGCATTGAAGCCCAGAGAAGAACCACTTGATAATTTTGAATTCTCCTCCAAAGTTGAAAAGCAGAAAAGTACTGAAATCTGTCAACAATGGGCATTTCTTTCAAATAGCTGTTTGGGCAACTTGCCATGATTTTATCAACTGATTCTCCCGCACTGAATCAAGGCACCTTCAAGTCCAGCTCTGAACCTCCTGATTCCTGTTATGTGTTCTCCTTCTGTGCCAGCCAGGATGGAAATAACTCGCTGTATCCTCTTGCTAGTGGCAAAATCCGTGCTCTCAAGCAGGAAGAGCACACAAATAGTGTGGTGAAATCAGTCTTCTGACGTGGCAGCCTTCACATGAGGCAGCTTGAGAGCCAGGAAGTGCAAAAAGTGAGCCAGCGTTTTATGTGTCCTCTCCTCTTTGCACTTAGTGGCAGGCTCCGAAACTGATGGTTTAAGCTCCATATTGGAAGAAACAGAAAGTAGCAAACTGTGCTTGGAGAACAGATTTTTTTTTTTCCCCACCATCACTGAGCAATCCCTTTTCTCCAGACTCTCTGTGTAGCTTTGGGGTGAAACTCATACAGCCTAAGATTAAAACCCTGAAGAGCTCAAGCAATCTGCGCTTAACTCCTTGAAGAGCTTGATGCCCAAAGGAATTCACGTCCCTGAGTTAGGAGCCAAAAGCAGGCAGAAAGCCCCAGAGGATGTGGTGCAGCAGCTGAGGAGCATAAAGAATCCATGTGGTATTCACAGAACTATTTAGAGTGGGGAAAGCAACTTCTTACAGAAGGGCAGGGCTGCCACACCTCAGGCTGCCTTGGAGCTGTGAACCTGAGCCATCATGCACCTCAGGAGGTACTGACAGATCTACAGGACCACCTGAATTTTGGACTGGGCTTGAGTAGGTGTCAATATCTGAAAGAAGGAAAAAGACTTGGACTGACCTAGTTTTATTGGGTCACTTTTCTCCTGCCCTCTGCTTCTCTGCCTCAGCTTGTCCCATCTGTTTGAGAGCCATCATGTTGGGTCTAATACAGTTTTTACTGTGGAAGTAACTACTAATGGTGGATAGGAGTCTGCTGTCTGCTGGACATCCAAGGTATGTGAAGCATTAGGGAGGGTGTCAGTTGGGTTTTATTATAATACTTTGTTCCATAAATTCAGTATTTTATATACACGTTTTAGTATGGATGTATTTTGGTAACAGACACCTATACAGGAGATCTGTCATCCCTTCAGTACCTACTGTTTCTTCTTGGTCTGCTCTGAGCAGATTTATCCTGTGTTTGTAAAGCACTGTAGGGCTCTGTTGGACCTTTCCTCCTCTGGAGGTGTTATGGAATATCACATGAGCTCAATGTGTCTACTCAGCAGAGGGTTACCTAACAGATTTCTATCCTCGTATTTGTTTCATAAAAGTACTTCTAGAAAACCTATTCCTGCATTCAGAAAACTTGTCCCAAAACTCTGAAGTCACTTAATTTTACAAAATAAAGCCCTTTTCTCTCCTTTTTCTCTGCTGGGTGCTTATCATCATGGACTTTTCCACGTCTCTCTGTTTCCAAACAGAAAGCACCTGTACGCGTTGAAGCTGAAGTTAAAGAAAAATACGTCCTTGCCAAAGCAAAGAACTTGTTTAGCAGCTTACACAGTCATCTTGTAAAAACTCTTTCTCTCAAAAAGGGCCATAAACTTTGCTTGCACGTACTAGGTGAGACAACTTCAATGAGAAGATGCTCAACACCTTCATGTAAATCCATGACACACCAGCTTTTAGGTAAGGTTGTCCTGGAAAAGAGTATTGCACGTTTACCCTCTGGATTTCAGTACAACGGTATGTATGACTCAACTCAGAGATTCTTATCATCAATTCTCAACCTCCCTCCCTATGGTGACAGCTCTCAGTTGTTAGATTTGTGCTTTCACATAGAATAAATTATTTCTGTGCAAGAAGTGAGGCCAGTTGGATTTTGGCCAGTTGGAGCCTTGCTGGGCCGTGCTTTCATGAGCAAAGCACCACCCCAATAACAGGAACACTTAGTCTGCACTTCTAAGAGCTGAGACAACTTTTGGGGGAGGCTCTTTGCAATATAATTTGATGCACCAGCAGTGTGGCTAGAGCAAAACAATCTATCATCCCCATTTTATTATGGCTTTCAAGTGAAACATTCACGGTGTGCCTGACTTTTCTGAGTGATTTTCTTGTACGAAACCTTCATTTTAACAACAACAAAAAAAAAGATTTTATTGCTATAAATCAGAAATGACTCAGGACATGAAGACAATTAAAGGTCAGTGGCAAATAACATGAGCAAGTCAACAGTGTCAAAGCAAGAAAAACATGTATTGCAAATGGGTCACAAAGCCCAGCAAAGAAGGTTTGATCAAACGTCGTCTCCAAAGTAAATTTACCTTCAGAGATCCTTTGAACAACATCCGATTTTAAACAGCCTTTAATCTTTACATAGAGAACAAGAGCATTTGGAACATCAGAACATTCACAAGAAGTTTCCAATAATTTTAAAAAAATGGGTTCAATGTTGTGAAATGCATGCATCAGCTTATATGGCTAATAGAGGATAGAAGCAACGCTCTCCGTTTTCCCCTTATGCCACTGTGTATGTCTTTTAGTTGAATCCATTAATTTGATTTTTTTTTTTCATTTAAAGCTGCTACTTGAAATACCAAACTTTAAATAAGGAAGGTTCTGTAGGTGGAAAGGAAAAGGCATTGTGATGGAACAAACATGAGAGAGGGCAGTTACTCGGCAGTTACTCAGTCTTTCAAGGTCCTGGGCAGGCAGGTGATGTTTGAAGAAGCAATTCTATATTATCCCTACATTACATTATACCTATTTTTAAGCAAAATCTGATCTTAGTCACCTTTATTTTAAGCTAAACCAGATGTCTCACCGACTTTTTACACTGAGGTTAGTAAAACAGAATAGAAAGAGGAAGCAGGGCTATTGCTCTGCTGTGTCACGTAATATTCTCCCAGACAAATATACCCCAACCCCACCACCCTTCGAGTCAGAGAAGAATTAGTATAAGTTTCTCTTACCCACTTGCCATGCCAGGAAGTTTTTCTCTTAGCAAATACTCCGAGCAGGGATAAGGCAACCTCAGAAATCCTCCTAGTAGTCCAAGGCACGGAGTTGTCTCCTTCTTATACCCCGAGGACTGTCACTCACACTGACAGGCAGCACAAAAGGGAAGGGACAGGCAGGAGGTGCCAAACCCCACAAGCGTAAGGACAGCACCACAGCTCACGCCTCTCTCAGCACGGGAACACTCAGACCAGGAAGTCAAAGCCACCTGCA
This sequence comes from Oxyruncus cristatus, assembly GCA_013399855.1. NCBI lineage: Eukaryota > Metazoa > Chordata > Aves > Passeriformes > Cotingidae > Oxyruncus > Oxyruncus cristatus. The sequence continues at coordinate 117,135 of VXAY01000240.1, forward strand.
CCTGGCTCCTGCTTTTCCTCACCTCCTCTGGCCGGGAATACCGGAGCCAACAGCAGGGAGACTCATGGCCAGCGCCGCCTCTCCCACCTGGATTTCCAGATGCGATCCTGAGGTCCGTGCAGGAACTTCAGGCGTGACTCACAGCATTGCATCTGGATTATTTCCTAAGCAGATTTTAGATTTCTGCATGACTTTTGGGGCCCAGAAAGAAGCACTGCAAGTCTGAAAGCTCCCAGACGGACAGGACGTTCCAGTCTTGCTATTCCACATACAGTTATTATTTGAGAATAGAAGGGAAGGTGATGATAAATCTGAGTTAAAAAAAAAATTATAGGTGGGGAAGGAAAAAACCTAACATATCCTTCTTTATTCTTCTCTGTTCTTGTGGATATTAGGAGGCATCATAACGAAGAAATTCTTTAGAAAGGCAGCACTTTGCATGCACCACTGGAAGCAAGTGGTAGCAGGTGCTGTGAACGCAGGTACCCACTCCAATGCCTGTCCTGGGAAACTTGCATTCATTATGTGATTAAATGACCCTTCAGATGGTTTAAAGCCTCTTTTTGTTTGATGGGTAACTTTAGCATTTCCTTCTTCATAATAATTACCTCCTGAAAAACATAGATTTAGATCTAAACTGTGTATATATATATATGTGTGTGTGTGTGTATACAGAAGCCAAAATGGTTTGTTGTTAGGCTACCAGTTATAAAGGTGGTTCTGCACTTCTGGCCCATGTACCCCTTCAAAGAATTGTATTAGAGCCAAATAAAGCCCCCGGTAATGAAGACACCTGACACATAGAATTGCACAGGGAACAAGACTGAAAACACATGAAAGTGAAGCTTCCTTATGACACTGATATCTCAAACTTGAATATCCTTAATTTGAACAGAAATTTTTCTTACCACTTTTTTACTAGTATTTATTGCAGTTCTGGGTAAACACAAAAAATCCAGTGTTCTGGATTTATCAACCGCCCCAGTTTATCAACTGAAAGCAGGAACTCTTTCTCTAGGTTTTCATTTAAAATGCAAAAGCCAGTGGGCATATTCTGTCTGTAAGAAAGTCGCGACTTCTTTACTCACACTAGCAGAAAGAGCCCAGATGGGAGCCCAGGGAATTTTCATTTACGAGCAGTGCCATCACTGGAGTCACCGTTCAAGTTAATCTTTGATAAAATTGCAGGTTGGGTTGGCAGCATCGCTAGCAATCTCAAAACCAAATGTGTACTTAAATCTGGTTTAAAACTTTCTGTCTCATGATTTAGACACAGAGCTAAGAAAAATGAAGGCATCCCAAACTGAAAGGGGTGTGTTCACCAGCAGAAATGAAGGCCTGATCAAGGGCAAAGTGATCAGAGAATTTGGGTTGTTCCCAGGTCTAATGCAGTAAGAAAACCCGAGTGTCCGGAGAGAAGCCTTGGAAAATATGTGGGTTGGCTTTCTCTGCAGAAACCCATTGCACAGGGGTTTTTTTGTGCAAGAGTTGAGGCCAGGCTGCCCCTGCTCTCTGTTCCTCTTTTTCTGTCACAAAGGAATGGGGAAAGTACTCTATGCTGTCTCACTCCCATGTGAAGAGCATTTCCAAAGGAATGGGGCAATAAACCCGTGGAAAACGTTCTGCCTGGCAAAGCTGCCACCTCAAGCAGCAGATGCTGACCTTTGCCAAGGTCCAGGATTTAAGGAGAATCTGTGTTTAGGAATCATTGAGGCCTGTTCACTGCAGGTGAAGGCATATTAATGAAAGAGCTTTGAAGTGTTTCACATTTAGCACAGACACAAAGATGCATTTGCTTATTAGTCAGTGATTTGTACACATTGGTGTAAACCAGACTTTTAGGCAGCTTGGCTGAAACATCCTATCTTGTTGCACAGCTCAGTTCTGGTGCTTTTGGATAAACATTAACATTAATGAACATTAACGCTGAGAGAACTGGGATTGTTCAGCCTGGAGAAGAGAAGCTTTGGGGTGACCTAATTGTGGCCTTCCAGGACCTGAAGGGAGCCCACAAGGAAGATGGAGAGAGACTATTTCCAAGGGCCTGGAGTGACAGGACAAGGGGCAATGGCTTCACACTGACAGAGAGCAGGTTTATATTGGATATTAGGAAGAAATTCTTCCCTGTGAGGGTGGAGAGGCCCTGGCACAGGTTTCCCACAGAAGCTGTGGCTGCTCCATCCCTGGAAATGGTCAAGGCCAGGTTGGATACCCAGAACTTGGACGTGTGTAAGGGTGGCACTGTTGTCCGAGTGTTAGGAAGATAAATTACTTGTCTGTAGAATTGCCTTGCTAAAGTTAAGGGCTTGACATGCTTCAGTGATCTCAGAGCTAAAGGGAGGTTAACAAAGCTTGGGGAGAAGGATGTGCCACTGTTAGTGGACACAGAGAAGGCAGAATTTACGGGCCACAAGGACATCTGTGGCAGAACTCCCGAGATAAGGAAGAAACTGCTAAAACCAACTCAGAAACTGTGCTGAAATCAGCTCCAATCAGGCAAAAGGTAATTCCAGGAGGGGGGAATCACGACCACCAACTCATGGACCATCGACCCAAGAAACCCACCGACCAAAAAGAAGACTGAGCACGTGGAATAATTAGCACAAGAAGTGAGGGAATCATTTAACCAGCAGAAGATAGAATACTAATGAATAAGAGAACTACGCCGCTTGTTGCCAATGAGCAGTTGATGTATAATTCCTCTGTTTGATGTATAATTCCTTTGCAAACATGTATGAACTACGAAAAGTTTAGAACGATCCCGGTACCCACCCTGAGAAGCCCAGGGAGAGGAAGGACCAACAGGACAATGCTGGACCCATGGGAGGTAACTAGTTATACAAAACCCATCCTATGGACTTCGGCACATGGTCTCCTTGGTGCCTTAATTCGGTAAGAATTAGGACAAGAGGGCACAATCTTAAGCTGTGCCAGGGGAGGTTTAGGTTGGATATTAGGAAGAAATTTTTTACAGAGAGAGCGATCAGACATTGGAATGGGCTGCCCAGGGAGGTGGTGGAGTCACCGTCCCTGGAGGTTTTTTAGATGAGAGTGGATGTGGCATCAGTGGCGTGGTCTGGTAACCACGGCAGCGTTGGATCAAGGGTTGGACTTTTATGATCTCGGAGGTCTTTTCCAACGCGCCTGATCCTGTGATTCCTAGAGCCGTCTGTCTGTCACCCACTGCGCCACTCTGCGGCTATTGAGGCAGTCGGTAGAGGGCAAGAGGGCTGCGATAACACACCCCTGGCAGGCTCTCACTGCCCGCGGCAATGCCCCGCTACCGCCCCGCGGCCACGGCGGGCGCCCGCGAGGCGTGACGTCACGGGGCGGGGCTCAGCGCGGCGGCGCGTGACGTCACGGGGCGGGAGAGGGAGGTGCGTCGCGGCGTGACGTCACGGGGCGGAGCGGGCCGGGGCGGTGCCCGCGGGTCTGTCGGGGCAGCGATGGGGGCGCAGCTCAGCGCGGTGAGTGCCGGGGAGCGGCCGCCACCGGGAGCGGGGTGGGGTGGCATGGAATGGAATGGAATGGAATGGAATGGAATGGAATGGAATGGAATGGAATGGCAGCGGAGCAGAGCGGCCCCTGCGCCCCCCCGGTGCGGGATGGTCCCCCCTGCCCACCCCCTGCGCCTCCCGCAGGGACACCCGAGGCCTGGCGGTGCCCCGGGGTGTCCCCGCTGCCTCCCGCGGCTCCAGCCCCCGCCGCGGTGGCGGTGCCGGCGGCCGGTGGCGTTTGTCCGCCCTCGGCTGCGCGGGTGACTCGGTGCTGTCGCGGTTCAGCGGCTCTGAACCCTCCGGCCGGGCGGCTGCGGGGGTGCGGCTTTCCCCCCGTCGGGATCTGCTGGAAGAGAGTGGGTTTAGATCGGATGTTAGGAAGACATTCTTCCCTGTGAGGGTGGGGAGGCCCTGGAACAAATTGCGCGAGGCTGTGGCTGCCCCATCCCTGGAAGTGTCCAAGGCCAGGTTGGATGGGGCTCTGAGCAACCTGGGCTAGTGGAAGGTGTCCCTGCCCATGGCAGGGGGTTGGAACTGGGTGATCTTTCAGGTCCCTTCCAACCCAGGCCATTCTGTGATTCCATGATCATTCCTGCTAGATGGGGGAGTCCACAGCGCTGTCATCTCTCCCATGCATCATTCCCCTCTTTCCCCAGACCTTCATCCCTGTTGCTTTTGTCTTACGCACCTGCTCAAACGTTTGTGAGAGGGGCAGGACGGAGCTGGATGCAACATGTGCCCCTTTGGGCACGGCTCCTTGTGAGGTGCATTGAACGGAGGAGATGAGGCCGGTGCTGAAGCTGCAGAAGTGAAGAAATCCCTTTACCCTCTCATCGTTTTCTCTAAGACGGATGAGAAGAATGTCTAGCTAAGGTCACTTCAAAAACAGGGTTTGAACGAGGAAATGAGGGGAGGGGGATTGGAGCTGAGGGTACCAGGGATTTCATGCCAAAGCAGGGTTTGGGGTGTGTGTTTGTAGGGCAGGTCGGTGCTGGAGTGTCCAGCCTGCAGCTGTGTTTAACTGTGCCCTGCTCACCACGCCCCAGCAGCTGGCAGTCTCCATGCTACGGCTTTTCTCTTTGTTATCACACTGAGGTCTGTTTCCATGAATAAAAATTCCTGCTCAGTTACTAATTCTGTGTTCTCTGTTAGCAAAGATTTGTGCAGCTGGAAATGGTGAGTCACCAGGTCCTCATTTAGTGATTCCCAGGCCTTTTGGTCAAACCAGTCACTCTCAGCTGCTGGAGACCTGATGCAGCTTGCATGGATGCAGTGCAGTTATCTTCATTAACTCCTTGGTCTGCCCCGTGCTGAGAGCTTATAGATCACTTATAGCCCAGAGAATGTTTTTTTTTAGCAGGCATAACTTTTATGCTCATTCACCCTTCAGTTCTTCCCCTTTTTTTCTCTGCCCACCTGCTGATAGCTTCTGAGTAAGGAACTGAAATTATCTGAATTGGGTGGGTGTGCTGTTTCTTTCCAGGCCAGATGCCTCTAGGCTTTTGCACTAACTGACCATGAATAACAAATTGCCTTCCACGAGGCTAAACGCTGCGTTCAGTTTATTTGTCAAAATCAAACTGCATTCTGTTCCAGCACACTCACTGCTTCACAAAGTGATGATGATGCCCATTTGGGGACAGAGCGTGTTAATCTCATTTACTGAACAGCTGTGAGAGTTTTCTCTTGACAACTGATGACCCGAAAATTATTTGCAAAGGTGGGAGAAAACATTTATCTCTGCACACAGGTGGAGAAAGCGACCTTCAGAGATGACAGTTTGAACTCCACCCTCCTCCTGCCTTCCCAGTACTGACATTTATGTTGGAGTTGGGACTGAGCCTGAGGATTTGAATTCCCATTTTCAGCTGCATTTTTGACAGACAACAGTGGCATTGTTTGCAGTTTTTTGGTCCATTTTAGGCAAGCACAATTGTAAATGAAACTATTTTGACACATTAATATTTCAGTTGAAACACCATCTGCCTCAGAGTCAGATTGCTGTTGCCACCAGGTCTCATTCACCTGCTAAATTCTCATTAGGGAGTTTATTTGCTGCTCTGTCGCTTCCTTAAACAACTTTCCTCAATTCCCCTTTTTCGTGTCAGTAACAGAAGTTCTTCCTGGAGCTGCAGTAGTTGTGATGGATCTGTGGGAGTTAAGGAATAACATTCCTACGAACTTCAGCTTCTTCACAAACAACCCGTGTGGAGCTATTTGAGTTGTTTTCAAATAGAAGTGAAAACTGCAGTGTGTGGGTATGGCATGGTGGCTCCCGAAACTGTACGCAGTGTTGATGCGTTTTAAACCCCTGCAGGAGCATTTTAAGAAGAGAGAAATTATGCTGTCCCTTGCTTGCCACAGTTTTAGTAATAATAATGTAGGAGGTTTGGGGTTTTGCTCTTGTTTTGTTTAAATAGTCTCCTGACCACTGTCACTCTTGCAGAAATGGCATTCTAAAATACCGCTCAGGTCCCCTTAAAATGAAATGAAAGTGAAAGCTAACCAGGCAGGACTGCGAGCTCACCTTTTGGGTTTTGCTGTAGTCATGCCTTCCCCCTCTCCTCTGTTAAAGCACCGAATAACAAATTACAGAGTCTGAGAGAGCTTTTTTAAGTAGTTGTTCTCTGTGGATGGAGCAGCACAGAGACACTGGCAGGCCAGGGAGCCCAAATAACCCACTCAGGGACAGGAGCCCTGGCCCTGCCCAGAGCTGTCAGGGGGACCTGTTGCTCCCTGGGCCCTGGATAATGCCCAGCAGAGGCTGCAGAGATGATTCAGGGACTGGAGCATCGCCCTGAGGAGGAAAGGCTGAGGGAGCTGGGGCTGTTCAGCCTCCAGAGGAGACACTGAGAGGGGACCTCATCCATGTGTGTCAGTGTCTGCAGGGAGGGGGCAGAGGATGGACCAGGCTCTGCTCGGGGGTGCCCAGCAATGGCACAAGAGGAACGGGCAGGAACTGATGCCCAGCAAGTTCCAGCTGGACATGAGGAAGAACTTCTTTGCTGTGCAGTGACCCAGCACTGAACAGATTGCCCAGAGAGGGTGTGGAGTCTCCCTGACTGGGGATATTCCAGAGCTGTCTGGACACAATCCTGTGCCCTGTGCTCTGGGATGACCCTGCTGGAGCAGGGAGGTGGGACTGGATGACCCACTGTGGTCCCTTCCAGCCTGACCCATCCTGTGATCTGCACATGCCAGTGGGAGGCAGGGGCATATGGGATGCCGGGTGCATTTGGGAGCTGTGGGGTATTTAGGGGAGGAGTACCTGGGAATCCTGGTCAGCTGGAAGTGCCTCAGCATAGGAGTAACGCCAAGTATTCATAAAGCAAATTTATGTGTTACACTTGCTGTTTTTTTGGTTGTTTTTTATTTTAGTAATACTTCCTCATCCTGCTTGTATCAGTACAAAGAAACCCTTTATTTTTTTTTTGGTGGCTAGGTTGTCCTGCCATGCTGCCATAGACCTTCTCACCAAAATAACTTTCTCTCGTTGTGCACACTCGTCTGACACTCTTTCTGTGTTGCTGCAGTTGCGTCAGGTTGTGACATACCCAATATGGCTCATCTACACCACCATCATGAGGATTTTCAGGAATCCCCATCCTGCCATCACCCTGAAGGATCCTGAAGTGAAGTATGCATTGAGGCTGATTGATAAGGAGGTAAGTGCACATGGAGTGCTGAGCACGACCTCTCCATGGATACTGTGAAACGTTCAGAGCTTCTGAAATCTTGGGTAGTGTCACAGCAGGGGCAATACAACTATGTTGATACTGATTCCTGGTACTGGATTGTTGTATTTTAATGTGTTACAGGAAGAAAAAAAGTGTTTAAATCACTGAAAGGTGTTTAAATAATGTAGTCCCTGATGGCTCATAAGCTGTCTCAGCTTCTCTTTGTTAAAAGCACCTTCTGGTACAGAATGAAATCCCTGCTCAACCAGGATTTCAGAGCAAAGTCATGACCCTTTCATGGGTGGATCTTGCCATCAGAAGTTGGTGACTCAGCTTGTGGGAAGGGGACCAAAGCCACCAAAGGTGAAAAGTCCAGGTTCCCCTTGGATAAACCCACCATCAAAAGCATGAGATGGAAATCCTGGGGTTTTGGGTGTAAAGTCACACCTGAGGATCTTTTCAGTGTTGACTTTTTAAGTCTATGAACTAGTCAGAAATTTATCAGAAGACTTTTGATAAAAACAACTTTGGACTGGAACGGAGCTTTGTTTGAGGTGTAGGCAGTGCACTGATAGCTTGGCTTTCACTTGTTCTGCCTGTCAAGGGAAACAATCACTGCCATTCTGAATCCTGGTTTCGTGGGAACTGAAAGCTTCCCTGTGGCTTGGACTGGGCTGCATTGCTGAGTTTATTTCCCATGTGTATTTATGGAACTTATTTCCCATGTGTGCCGCAGCCACTCTGTTATTAAATACTCCCCACTTTCCCGTGAGACGGGAGCACGTGCCTGCAGGTACAGCTTGACCTGCAGCAGGGGAGGGAAGCTGAGGCACTGCACAGGCTTCTGACAGTCCAGCTACTTGCACATTTCTGCTGGACTAGTTTGGAACAGAAGAGAATTCACAGGTTTTTTGCTAAATACTGATTTTTTTTTCCCCCCCTCTCTCTGTTGTTATTTTTGTATGCTTTTCATTGATACTGGGGTGGAGGAACAGCTCACATATAACCAGGTCAAAGGACACTGACCTGTTGGAGAGAGTCCAGAGGAGGGACACCAAGATGATCAGAGGGATGGAGCAGCTCTGCTGGGACGAAAGGCTGAGAGAGTTGGGATTGTTCAGCTGGAGAAGAGAAGCTTTGGGGTGACCTAATTGTGGCCTTCCAGTGCCTGAAGGGAGCCCCGAGAAAGATGGAGAGAGACTATTTCCAAGGGCCTGGAGTGACAGGACAAGGGGGAATGGCTTCAAAGTGACAGAGAGCAGGTTTAGATTGGATAGTAGGGAGAAATTCTTCCCTGGGAGGGTGGGGAGGCCCTGGCACAGGTTGCCCAGAGAAGCTGTGGCTGCCCCATCCCTGGGAGTGTTGAAGGCCAGGTTGGATGGGGCTCTGAGCAACCTGGGATAGTGGAAGGTGTCCCTGGGTTGGAACTGGATGATCTTTCAGGTCCCTCCCAACCCAAACCATTCTGTGATCCTATGAATGTGCCCAAATTGAGTATTCCACACCTCATGTCGTTTGAATGGAGAAATAGGGGTCCCAAGGCTGCTTCCTAGTGTTTAACACAGGAAAAATATGTCATAATATAATTAGTTTTGCTAGTGTAGTTTATGCCTTAAAAAACCCAACAACTTCAGTAGGGTTGGTTGGTTTTATAGTGGTGAGCCTCATTCATTGGTTGCCTTTCAGTGGCTTCAGCAATGCACCAGCCTGCAAAAACTGCCCTCCAGCTTTGCATTTGCAACTTGAGACGGGAATGCCTGGCCAAGGGCTTTCCAAGGGTGTTCAGGGCAATGCCAAGGGATGGCATTGGGGAGCACGGCCAAAGTGATCCCATGCTGGAAATGGCTCCTGCATCCCAAGTCAAGGCTGTCTGTAGTGCAGCCTTGGCTCCCAGCTTGCAGAATGGCTGGCTCAGTGTCTTGCCTGTGTGACAGAGCAGAGGCACAGCCTTGCTGATCTCGGTGTTGGGGATGTCTGGAGCCTCTTGGTGTTTGTCACCGTTGCCTCTTTGTGACGCACTAGAATACTTGTGTTCTGTCACCCTCAGCTGAGCCATCTCGACTTTAACTGACGAGGTGATTAAATGGGAATTCAGAACTTGGTGCTTTCTGTGTGAGGGTACAGACAGCATAATAAAAATACAGGACTACTGGCAAAATCCAGCTTTGAAGTGGTGAAGCTGGTGCTGAAGTTTCCACTCGGGAACAGCAGCAGTCAGTGTGAGAGCAGCAGTGTTAACTCCACAGCAGTTGTCTTTCTAGAGGAACTTTTAATGGAGGTTACTGCTGCTGAATAGATGTAAGTACAAAGAAGCCCTTTTTTGGCTGCCAATCAGTTCCCTTTTCCTTCAGGATTTACCTTAAAATGAGTTGTTGTGAAGAAAATTTCATCAGTGCGAGCAGAGTAAGGGAAGATGAGATAAACTGTGAAGAGGAAGGAATCTGTCCCCAGTGGTTATTTTAAAAACAAATAAACAAGCAAAATAAGGGTTACCATATTTTATGGAATGTTCATGAAATTTCCTCTAGTCCCATAGGACTTTTAAAAAAGGAAGTCACTGGAAAGGCATTAAGCTCTGTGCTGTGTCTTTCTGTCTTTCTTTGCTGTGTTTTCCATTCCCATGAATATGAGCTGATTTTTAAAATATAAAACTCACATAGCGTAAGAAATAACGCTGTATTTATTTTTTGCCAAGATTTTGTTCAAGGTATGACTTTCCTAGTAAAAGATTAGAAGAATTATCCCAGCTGGACTGCATACATTGTCATGATTTTGTAATAAAGTTCATGTCTAAATAGAGTGCTCTTTTCATTTTTATTTACAGATTAATTCAGTTTTTACAGGGAAAATATTTTTAAGGCTCTTAGCATAGCAGAATGAACCAGGTTGCTATTTCCTAAACTTGACAGCCACTGGTGTCTTCTGAAATCATCTTCTGCATTGAAATGATTATTTCATCTGATTTTGAGAGATCAAAATCAAAATATTTTGGCATTGAACTACTGCATAATTAAACTTTAAATGAGAATTGAGCAACTAATTAATTTTTATCTTGTGGCCTTCTCACAGAAGGTAGTGTAGATGCTCATAATATTTAGAAAGTTCTCATTTAACCTTAATCTGCATATGAGGATCATTAACGTTTGGTATTCACATTTTAAATATACAGCAGAACAGTACTTAATTCTATTTTTAATCCTGTATTACCTCTCAAATATTTTGAGCGAAGTTCTCAGGGAGTTGAAGGAAAAGTTGACCTCAGAATTCATACTTCGCATTACACAAAAATTTCAGTTGGGGTCCTGCTCTCCCCCAAATACTTAATCCTGCAGGAGGCCAGGCCGGGGTGTTGGTTTTACAAGGGAAATCAGAGACTTTAAATCCCAACAACACATCTCATTGTTCTTTTTTATTTCCCCCTTTCAGGAAGTTAGTCACGACACAAGAAGATTCCGATTTGCTCTCCCTTCCATGGAGCACGTCCTGGGTCTCCCTCTAGGTACGTTCCTTAGGAAGGCTCCAAGTCTTGTTAATTATCCTACGGGAGATTTTATGGGGATTTTTTTTCCCCCCCCCATGTTTTGAGCTGTTGAATTTCCAATACTGTCCCTGTGGCTTGAGCTGGTATTTGGAGCTTTGCAGGGTTATCCTCGCGCTGTGTGTAATCTGCAGGGTCTGAAATCTGGTGTGCTTTCAGTGAGTGTACATCCAGCTTCTTCCCCTGAAGGGAACACGGTCAAACACTGGTCTTTACTTACATTTTTCCAGTCTCAGCTTTCCAGCCCGTGTTATTCCTGTGGTGCTTGATCCCCTTCCATCCCCTGGGGCACCACTGTGAGCTACTTCTCCTCTAACAACACGTGGTTCACCAGATGATCTCCTCCTCACCTCTGAATTTGCAGCCAGTCTCGTGGAATTTCTCAATCCCCGTGGGGCAGCTGCTTCCACAGGCCTTGCCTTCCATAATATTTTAGTGCCACTGTATACAAGCTACTGCTTGTACAAAAAGCATTTAATTGTGGCTTGTGTTTAATGGTTAGTTCTGCTGTGACAAGCTGTTGCAATGATCTGTGGCTTTGCGGTTGTTGTCAGCACCTTTCCAGCACTCCAGCCCACGGGGCGAGGTTCCCTCTTGTCTAGGGTGTTATTAGTCTCTTGATCCCGTTAAGTAGCCAGGAGGGCAGAGCCTTTTTCCCTCCCTTGCCCATGAGGAACATTGAGGAGTGGTTTGCTGGGTTGAGACTTGGGAAGCAGAGAGAGCTGGAAGCTGGTGAGGGTGGAAGAGCAGATGGGAGCAGCAGAGCTGCAGCTGTGGGACGGGTACCAGTGTGTGCTCTGCGTGGTTAGGCCAGCACCAGCATTTGGCTTTATCCCACCAGCTGGAGCGTTGCAGGAAAACGCGCTGGAAAATTCATCCCGAGGGAGAGGGGGGGAGTGTGTGTGTGTGTGTGTGTGTGTGTGGCCCCATGAGGAGGCTGCCAGTTTATGTCCTATCAGGGCAGGGAAAAGCTCTAACCAGTAGTAGCCTAAGGCATGTTTTCTCTCTGGGAGGAGCCCCTTCTCTGGGTTTGTACCAGTTCTTGTGGGATGTGCCCCAAGAGCAGTCCAGGCTGACGGTGTGACAGTGGTCACCACAGCTCTGTTCCTGGAGGAGGGGGTGCTGGGGCCACTCCTTGCCTGGAGGAGGAACAGGAGACTCCCCTCAGGTCTCCCCTGTGCTGCCAGATGTGTGTAGGCTTTGCTGAGGGGGTTGTTGGAACCAGCCTTACGCTGTGTCTGTGTTCAGCTTCAGCTGAGTTGTGGTTGCTCGTTTCCCAAGTCACCAGGTGACACATCTTCGTGCCCCCGCTGCTTTGTCTGCACTTTGTAATCCTCCTGAAATAAGGAATTAACCTTGCCAGAATGGTCAGCTGCTTCTGCAGCTGATGGAATATGGTCATTATGATCATTTGCAAACCAGCTCCTGGTAAAATCCCCTCTTTGTGCTCCCAGAACAGGCAGAGGAGATAGTTTGTTCTGTTGACCTAGCTATGATAAAATAGCAAAAAATAAATCCCTCCCTGCCTTCCCCTCAGTTATTCTGGACTTGGATCTCTTCAGGATGCTGAAATTTTATAGGAATACCTATGATAGACGTTAATTTCTATTTTTTTTTTCAGGAAAAAAAATGTTGACATTGAGAAAAGAAACTATTGTAGGGAGTTCAGAGAATGTGTGACAGGTGGGAATGTCATCACTGCATTCACATGTTAAGCTGGAGGTGTAGCAGGGTTAGAAAAGGGCTTTGTGTCTGGGCAGCCTTAGCAAAGAGACCTCCTGGAAGACGTGCGGGATCTGTGGTCAAAATAAGAACACTTACAACCTCAGTTTTAACTACACTGTAGCAGTTTGTAACTAACGTGTTCATAAAGAGGTGTGAACAGCCCTGGACAGGTTTCCCCTCCTGTGGCCTTTCTGCTTGTCTGTACAGGAGGGGCAAATCCCATCTTTTGCAAGGTGTCGTGTACATTTAAGGGCTTTGGTAAATGTAAGTGCGTGAAGGTGTCAGAAGACACATAAAATTGGCAGCAGAGTTGTTTGCCCTTGCAGGTAAGGTCTGTGCAGTTGTTTGCCCTTGCAGGTAAGGTCTGTGTGGGGTTAACAACTCTGGCAAGGTGTTACCGTGTCAGGAAAGTGAGAGAGGAAGAAGTGATGCCCCAAAGTAAGGTGGTTGGGAAGAACTTTGAGGCTGTATTTGCAGTCCATGCACAGTGGATATCCATGGAATAAAAATGTTCACTTCCCTGCATGCAGGGCAGCACATCTACCTGTCTGCACGGATCGATGGAGCTCTGGTTGTCAGACCTTACACTCCAGTCTCCAGTGACGATGACAAGGGCTTTGTGGATCTTGTTGTCAAGGTGAGAACGTCGTGCTCTGTTACCCTACAACCCACCGGGCATTTTGCAGGCACCTCTTTAATGTCTCCTGAGGTGCTGCATCATTTCCTGGACCCGCATACTGCGGTTTTCCAAAACCTGGGGAGACCTGCAGGTGTTCATGCACTTTTTAATCCTTCTGAAATGAGGAATTAACCTTGCCTGGATGGTCAGCTGCTTCTGAAGCTGATGGAATATGGTCACTAAGATCACTGAGAACAGTGACCGTGGTTGTTACTGATCCAGGCAGTGATTTAATAGGTGAGAATGTGATTTGAAGTCTTAGGAAAATGTCCTTTTGTTTTGTCTCCTGGTAGCTAGATTACCTAGCTAGGCTACCTGTCATTTAAAGCTGACAGGAATTTAAACTATTAATATCTGCACTGGACTTCCTCTCAGAATTTTACTTTTTGAAATCATTGGTATGTGGGCTTTTTTCTTTATTTTTCCTACCTGCTTTTGAACTTGGGTGTAAATCATTGACACTTTCTGTGTTACAGAAATACAGTGGAGAAATTGCCAGTCTGTGTCCAAAAACTGGGGCAAGAGTGGCACTTTAATCTTTTTGTCAGTCTGATCTGCACTGATATTTCTTTAGGGAGTAATTATGTTCTTTGCAGGAGGAGCACGTGTATAAATATTACCTAAACATATTATTATACCTATAAACCTAAATATTTGAAGGGCAAATGCTCTCCTTCGAGCTGTGAGATCAGTTCCTTCGTTGTTGTTGTTTTTAACAGGTCTACTTCAGAGGTGTCCACCCAAAGTTTCCTGATGGGGGGAAGATGTCTCAGTACTTGGACAGCCTGAAAATAGGGGACACCATTGACTTCAGAGGACCAAGTGGCCTACTTGTCTACAAAGGAAAAGGCAAGGCTGGTTTGAAAGATGTAAATTTTCCTGTATTATTATGTAAATAATACAGGAAAAATGACTTATTACTATAGAAGTGCTTGATATTGTTCTCAAACAAGGGGATTTTCTCCCTGCTATACACTGATAAAAACACTTGGCATTTCCACTGCCCAGTGCTAATTTCCCAAGTGACAATGAACTTTAGGAGCAGGCAGGACTTTTGTGTCACTATAAAATATCTCACTTTGGCACAGTGCAGCCCCCAGTGTGTCACAAAAACCTTCTGGCAGTTTCGTGAGCAGCAGAACTCCCAACACGTGGTTTTCCAGAGCTTTGTATGAGGTATTCATGCTATCCTGGATGAAGAGGGGTGTGAACACAACAGATACAACATTCAGGGGAGTTTCAAACTCCCTGTCAGATCTGGCTGAAACTGGCAAATCAGCTCAAAAAGAGAAAAGTATAGAAAAAAATACACCCTGCATATTTCAGGTTGCCCCTTAAAATAATCTGCACGGGGTAAATAAACTCTCTGAGCAGATTAATTCCTTTCTGTAGACCTCTTTCCAGAATTTGGGCTTCTGAATATCACTGGGGCTGTGAGCAAATAGAACTACAGGTAGTGATGTCTTGATGTCAGGAGTGAGTAATAACCCATGTCAGTGTTACCATCGCATGTTTTACAACCTCTCATCGTCTTGCAGGAATTTGTTTTAATTCGTGACATCTTCATCTTTGCTGTTTGCTGGGAGGGAAAGCTGACAGGGCTGAAAAGAAGGCTGTTAGGGATTGGAAAGGGATAACAGGCAGTGTTGTGTTTGCTGCTTCCCTCAATGGTTTGCATCTCTTTCTCTCTTCAGGCAGGTTTGATATTCGGCCAGAAAAGAAAGCTGACCCGGTTACTAAGACAGTGAAGTATGTGGGGATGATTGCAGGTGGGACTGGTATGTATCTATGAGGATTCATCCCTGGTTTCCAAGGCCGGGGAGATACATTTTCTCTCACTTATCCCTTCTTTTGCTCCTTCACACTCTCACATCGCTGACCTGCCTTTCTCTCCCAGGGATAACCCCAATGCTGCAGATCATTAAGGCAATCATGAAGGACAAAGATGACCCCACCATCTGCCAGCTGCTGTTTGCTAATCAGGTAATTCCCTCCTTTTTTATGTCTGTGAAGCTTTACTTAACTAGCAGAACTCCACTCAGCACATGAAATCCTTTCTGAGGAAGCCTGGTACAGAAATACAAACCCTGAGGGGAGAAGTGAACTGAGATGTTGAACACTTGCCATATAAAAGCACTACAAACAATTGGGATTTTAGCACTGCTGCAGAAATGCCACTTTCCTCCCAGCTAATGCTCGTTGTCCTGTGACTCACTGCTCTGCTTCTAATCCAGTTCATGAGTGTTTTAAAACTCTGCATTCCTTTGGGCAAGTTGTTAAAAGTTTTGGGCAGACTTTCAGAGCTGTTTTTCTTAGTGGAAGCGTGACAGAGGTGGGTATTTGTCTCCTTCAGCAACTGTGACTCCCCAGCTTTGCAGCAGGTTTGCATGTGGGGTCTTTCTCTTTGAGGACACCTTAGGTGAGGCTTTAAGTATCTCCATTTAATGAGTGTTTCTGGATTATGAGTCATTAATTGTGGGGAGCCTCGCTTCCTGCCTCTGTTTTTGAGCTTCTTTAGGCTCTTCTTTGTTATTCCTCTCTCCTCTCACATTCAGTGTGTCCTCATTTCATTTATACCATATCTAAGCCCACAAGACAGATGGAAAGAGACTATTTCCAAGGGCCTGGAGCGACAGGACAAGGAGAAATGGGTTCAAACTGACAGAGGGCAGGGTTAGATTGGATATCGGGATGAAATTCTCCCCTGTGAGGGTGGGGAGGCCCTGGCACAGGTTGCCCAGAGAAGCTGTGGCTGCCCCATCCCTGGAAGTGTCCAAGGCCAGGTTGGATGGGGCTCTGAGCAACCTGGGCTAGTGGAAGGTGTCCCTGCCCATGGCAGGGGGTTGCAGTGAGATGATCTTTAAGGTCCCTCCCAGCCCAGGCCATTCTAATATTCTGTGATTCTGTGATATCTGAGTTACAACCTGAGATTTTTCTGCCCACGAGCTATGATCCAAGTGCCAAGATTCCCTTTCCCGAGGAGCCCTGCCAGTGCCCTCTGCTGCTGGCTGGAGGAGCTGGTCTCTGCCAAGCCTTAGGAGTTGGCATGAAGTGCAGTGGTGTCAGGGCAGGAGGGCCAGGGTTTGCTGTGAGTAATTCAGGATGACTAACACAGGGCTGGAGCTGCTTTAGCAACACAGAAAACCCAGTGCTGCTTGCAGGGAGGGCTGGGGGAACAGTGCCCTGTGTGTGAGCAACAGGCTGTGCAAACATCAGTCCAGGGCTTTCTAGTCCTTGCACCAGTAACTGCACAAATAGAAGGCGGTTTAAAAAGATGTTGAAATATTTAAAATATTTTACCATATTTAAAACCATGTACGTGGGCTCCTGCTGTGCTGGGTGGCACTCCTGGCATTGGTCAGACCCAGTAATAGCTTTCCTGGACCTGCAGCTGCGGGTGCTCCAGGAATAGGCACCTTCTTGGGAATAGCTGCTGGCACATTCCTCCTCCACCCCCCCAGTTACAGACATAGCAGTGACCTCAGTGCCAGATTACTGAGGCTGCAGAGGATGGCACCACTTTTAGTCTCTACCCTTTCCCTTCCTGCCCAGACTGCAGCTGTTCCTACAGAAATAAGGCTTTCTTCTGGCTTTCAGTGATGGTGCATCAGGGAGGAGCAACCTCGACACTCTGAGTAACATTTGTGGTTCCAACCAGAACTTGATACCCTTTTGGTTATTTGTTCCACATCCTTTTTAAAAACCCAAGCAGTTTCCTCATGGCAGTGCTGATGATGCTTGAACTGGCAAAGGTGAAAGGGAGGTATTTCTGTGCATTCATGATTAGTTTTTTTGATGAGAGTTGCTTTTTTTCTGATTCCCTGATCAGGTGGTGGTTCTGTGTTTTGATCCAAGTTCTGCTTTGTTTCATTTTTAGAGGGAAGGCACGGCATGGTCAGGATTTGGGAAAGTTATTATGAACCTTTTTCTTAGCTCTGCCACAGGATAGGCATGGAAATAAGTAACTTGTGTTTGCTCTCTTCAGCCTGTAAAACAGAGCCAAGTCATCTGTTCCATCTCTCAGGGCTTGTGGAGTAGCTGCTGCTCTGTGGTCACGTGAGGGCTGCACTCAGATGCAGAGTGTGCTCATTGTTTTCCTCATCCTGCAGACTGAGAAGGATATCCTGCTGCGTTCCGAGCTGGAGGAGATCCAGGCTCAGAATCCCAGTCGCTTTAAGTGCTGGTACACGCTGGACAAGGCACCTGAAAGTAAGAGCTGAACTACCACTTCACGTGACTTCTGAGTATCAGTGCATGTGTTTCACAGGAGACATGCATGTCACGGGGTATTTCTGAGCTTGATGATGGCTTGCTTGCTTAATGAAAGTCTGGATGCATCCAGTAGCACCATTCCTCACACAGGGATGCACTGAGGTGCACTTGGTGTCCTCCTGGAATTTCTGATCACTGGTCCTCTTCTTTGATACTTGGGAATTTTTAAGTGACCGTAGACCCCCTCAAGACTGTTCTGCAGACTTTTATACGTGAAATCAGACCAAAACCAGGAGAAAAAAACTGTCCATCTTACTGTGCCCAAAGGTTTGGGTCAGCAGCTTTTTTGCTTCCAGGGCTGGGAATGTGATGGTTAAACCTGCATCCCAGTGTAACTGATTATCACTGTCAGCGTTTTCCAGCCAGGAACAACTTCATCAGCTGGGCTGCTCCTTTCTAAAGTGACCTATGTCTGTCTTTCCCTCCTTTTTCCCTTGTTTCCCTCCCCCCCACTTCCATTTTTTTTAACAGGTTGGGAATACAGCCAAGGATTTGTGAACCAAGAGATGATCAGAGACCACCTGCCCCCACCTCAAAACGATGTTCTGATCCTCATGTGTGGACCCCCTCCAATGATCCAGTATGCCTGCATTCCCAACCTGGACAAACTGGGCTACTCCAAGGACATGAGGTTCTCCTTCTAAAGACGACTGGTAATTCAGGGATCTTATGGAGAAAGGAAGGAAGAAAAACCCCATTTAACAGGGAACAGGACAAAATTACAGAGGGGGCTGATGCACAGTGCTGGGAAGCTACATTTACCTTAAAAATGCTTCATATTTTCTGACTCCCTGGCAAGTCAGACACACAAGCTCAGCTGTACTAAAGCTGTGCCTGGACGGGCAGTGGTGCCTCGTGCTCTGTGTGCTCCATCTCCGGGGAGCACAGTGCAGCTGCTCAGGGCAGCACACACTCATTTATGCTTTTTTTTTCTCAGCTCTGTAATCAGGCAGCAGTAATATCCTACTTCCTAACACTGTGCACACCCAGGATTTTATTTTGTATGAACCATGGAAGTAATAGAATGTGGTGGATTATTCATGTTGCTTATGCCAAATTGTAATCCTCAAGGAGCTTGTAGGGTCTGAGGGCCGGGAGTATTTGCCTTGTATCCATGATCTTTGCAGCATCAGTTTAAAGATGCTTGTTGAGTTGAAGGATGCCAATTAACCATTTATGACTGAAGCTGTTCAGGCTGCCTTGTTGATCAAGACAGAGAGGCAGGCAGCGATACAAAATGGGTTTCCTTTGTATTTTGTAAGAGCCTCTCTTAAATGCAGACACTTTCTCAGTTCTCATCCCTGGGCACTTAAAGGAACTGCGGAAGGCACAGGTGGCTTTGGGCGCTGTTCCACAAATCCCTGGAATTCTTTTGCTTGTGAGTGTGTGGAATACTGAAAAAAAAAAATACTAACTTTTGTATTTACTGTTAAATATCAGGCGATGGCACAGGGGTACAAAAGGAACTGTTTTGTGTGCGAAAAAAATGCTGGGTGGTAACTGGATGGGATTTTTTTGTTGTTCATTGTTTCCCAGAGATGGATTTGGACCGAAGGGAGCTCAGGTTTCACTGCCAGGGTGGGTTTTTGGCAGGTAGCCCAGCTGTGGGTGTGGAATGCATCCCGTCGCCTGCGTGTCTTGGTCAGGCAAAGCTCCCGAGGGTTTTTGCTTGGTGAGGATGAACAGCCTTAAGTAAGTCACCAAACTGACAGCAAACTCAAATGTCTCACTGAATCTAAAGCTGTTTCTTGGGAGCTGTTTACTATAGTTCCAGCTTTTATTTTTTAACACACTTTTTTTACAGGGAAAAAAAAAAGGAAAATTAAGGCACCTTGTGTGCCAGACCTTCTGCTCCTGAACAGCAGAGATGTTGCTGAGGTTAGAGCTGCCCTGCAGGCAGTCTAGGAAACTAAAAATCTTGTTTCTGGTGATGACATCAGAGTGACTGAAAGGGTGTTTAGTCATGTCTGAAGTACTGTGGAGTGCTACGTAGCTACAAGTGTCCGTGTATAATACCAATTTTTAAAGATTCAATAGGAATTCGAGGTTATAGCTCACTGTTTTCTTTTGTGCCTGTACAGCAGATGGGTACTGTGTATTTTAAAGGTTGATTTTTCAGCAAGAGTTAAAAGGAGAAGATACAGTTAATTTAAGGAACCTCAACTAGATAATGCTGTTACTAGTTTTATTAATTCAGTGTTTGCCTCGAGTCTTCAACTTTTGACGTGTGCTTCTGAAACTTGTTCTTTAATACAGTGCTCCAGAGTTGAAATACTACTCAAGTTTTAAGTTTCAGTCCCTTCTCTGGAAGGCAAAAAGCAGAAATCTCAGAGAAGCTGCTGGTTTGTATCATTGTGGGATATGCATAGATTTTTTTTTTTCACGTTTTCTTATTACAAGAACCAAACCAGAACCCTCAAGCTGATGATGCATCAACTATTTTGTATTACTTACTCTGTTGATTCAATTACTGGCTTTTTTTCACGTCTGTGTAAGAAATAAAAGTATCTTGCAGGTGAATCACCTGTGTGTGAGCACATCATCTTCAACCTTGTAAGAGACAAACTGTAAAACACTATAAAATGAAGGTTTAAAAGAGGAAAAAAAAAAAGAATGTTAAGATTTGCTTACTCAAATGTTAATCCTCCTGTTTGAGCTTGGTCAAAAATTGCTGTATTTGGATACCGAGTCAAGGAGTGAACTGTCTCCATTTTCCTCCCTATCACTCCAACCTCCCCTTTTCACCTTTATTTTGTACATCTTCCTTGTCAACATGAGGCTCTTTTAATAAATAAAAAGAGGGATTTTATATGATCTAATGAACCAAAACTGTGTCACAGTCCCTGTTGCTTGAGGGCCCTGTGCTAAAGCCTTTAAACAAGTCAAGGAGAGAAGCTGCTTTTGCATGTTACTTTTATTTTTTTTTCTATTATTTTATTTGAGCCAATTCAGAAAATAGGAGTATTCCTCCAGTTTTTTTGCCAGGGGCTGCAGCAAACTCCTGCAAGTGTGTTTAACTTCTACCTAGCTCATTATTTCTTGCAGTTAAGGCTCTTAAACTGAGCCGAGCACAGAAACAAAAGTCCTTGCACAGCACTGGAAGCAACCAAGCCACCCAACCCCTCCACTTGTTCCTGGTGTTATTTATTACCCAATTCCCGTGGGATTTCACGGGCTGGGGGGCGCTGCACCTTACCTGGTCCGTTGGCATGTGGGGACAAATGTACAAAAAAAGCCCCACAAGGCAAACAGGCAGAGTGTGGCACAGCCACCTCGGCTCCCAAAATAAAACACCAAGCCTCAGGGACGTCTCTGAGGTACCAGAGCCCCTTTGGAGGACATAAATCAAATCAGCAGCTGCCCCAATGTGTAACTCCCACAGTTCAAACTCCACACAGGCATTTTGATTTTCCCCTTCCCTCACCAGTGCTTCAAAGGTATGCAAAACATCCAAAAGCCCAACCAGTTTTCACAGGTCCAGCGCTCCCACAGAACCGAAGAGCTGAAGTCACAGTAACATTCCAATTTAACACAAAATTAAAACTTTTCTGCAAGTTTTTTTACAAACCAATCAATCCTGCTGCAGTACTGATTCTGCTTTTAGTTTAAACAGGAAAAAAAACCCCCAAAAAACTACCCTGCTGAATCCTGCGGGTTCTCCCTGCACATACCCCCATAGCTATGCAGATTCTCCATGTAACACACCAGAACTGTCCCCTCTGTCCCACCCCACCCAGCCCCACACACAAAATACAATGACACCAGTTCTCTAAAAACAACTCTTATCTCAATGAGTTATTCCCGGACTGAAAGGACTCCATTCTCCATCCCCAGCTATGTTTGTGACTCATCAAAAATTCTACAGTTCCCTGGTTTTATTTCAGTTCCCCTTTCAGCTCCCTGCCTATGCCATGGAATGCTGCAAACAATTGTGGCACTGATGCCTCAGCCTCTTTAAGCTCTTTTTTTTAATGGCTGTGCAAGTAACAGCCTCTGTTTCTCAGCCCTCGCAGCTGCCCCCATCTTAAAACTCAAGTAGGAAATAGTAAAAGATGAATGAGCTTCCAAAATTACTTTTATTCTGTTAAATAAAGTGTCTGGAATTATAAGAAAAACTGCAGGCAGAGGAGTTTTGAACTGACCAAACTATTCAGACAGCTGTAAACAAAGTGAGTTTCCCAGTTTGAAAATGGATCAGGTCCTTCTTCACTGGTTACCAGGGGCTGAAAGAAAATAATTAATTACAATTGCATAATCCCAGAGTCTCACTTAGACCACTAAAAGCTGAGGGAAATGGAATAAATCAAGTCCATAAATGCAATCAGCTCCTAAGCCTCTGAAAACAAATTCCAAGTCAAGTATTCGCCTCCTCCAGACTTTTGCTCTCTGCTCGAGTGGTCAGGAGCTGCCTCTGAAAAGCAAAAACTCCCATCCACCTCAGGCCTGGTTTTTGTCTCCCCTGCTTGGGTTTTTTCCCAAGTTTTCCTTAACACCTGCCCCTGCCTTTTGCCACTCCTTGCCCTGCCACAGCCACTCAGTGAGAAAACACTTTGCAGCTGGGCCCAGCCCTGCTTTTCGCTCACGGCTCCAAGGCCCTCCAGACCTTGGCACCAATTAGGGGGCAGGTAATTACCAGGTTTCTCACAGAGCCAATTTCTGGCGCTGGAAGGGGCTTTTCCTCTTAGTTGGGAACCAGCTGCCTCCTCTTACCAGGCGTTTTTGAGCCCCGGTATCATCCTTCACACTCGGTGCTACACTTTGGCCAGCACCAGAACGTTTTCTTCTGTACAGACTCACCCTCCTAGGACAGAAAAAAAAAAAAACCTGCCACAGAGCAAACAAAGGCCGTGAGTCACATCTAGCAGGACCTCCCCAAGGATCTGGCTGATAAACCTTTCACCAGCTCCAGCCAAGACTCCATGTCTGGCGAACAAAATGTTCTGGAAAAACGACGTGCCTTCTATAAACACATTTTTTTTTTCTGGCAGGCCCGTCCTGTTGTTTTAAAACCTGGAGAGACTGACTCAGCCTGGCTTCTGCAGGAGCTCAGGGAATGCGATGGGTCGGGGGGAAGGTGGCGAAGAGGGAGGTGGAGGGAACGGGGTGTGAGGAGAAAAGAGGGCGAGGCAGAGCCGAGCCTCACACAGCCCGTGCTGCCTCTGCTGCTTACACAAAGTTTATGTAGACGTTGCCCACATCCCTCAGCCCGCTGCTTGTGCCCAGGCAGTTTTCCAGCATGTCCTTCGCGGGCAGGGCGCCATCGGTGCCGGTGACGAATCGCCTCAGCGCGTTCCTGCCCGAGAGGCGGCATTTCTGCTCCTCCCTGGCAAGGCTGTCCAGCAGGACTCCTCGGATGTCCTTGGGCTTCCCTGGCACGCCGAACACGACGAACAAGCCCAGGCAGTCCCGCCCCACCAGGCGGCAGAACTCCGCCAGCTTCCCGAACCGGCTCATGTTTTGGAAGCACTCGTCCGCCAGCGCGGCTTCCCGGCAGCCATCCTCCTCCTCCTCCTCCTCCTCCGCGGGGCCGCCTTCCCCACGGGAAAGCTCTGCCAGCTGGAGAGCCTGCACGGCGATCTGAAGCTTGATCTGCTTGTCAGCCCCAGACAGAGTCCAGATCCAGTCCACCCCGAAGAGGCAGGACTGCTGCCTGGTCATTTTGCTGGTCACGATGAGCTCCTCCGCTCCCTTCTCCACGCAGAAGCTGATGAAGTTGACCAAAAAGATCTCGCTCAGCGTGTTTGTGGCCGGCTGGAATTTGCTCTGAGGATCCACAAAACCAAGATAGTCCTTCAGCCTCTGAGAAGCGCGGAGCACGCCCTGGCTGAAGACTTCACAGATGAGCGGAGTTTCAGCCTTGTCCTCCTGGTTGTCCTCCTGGGAGACCTTCTGGCCCATTGTCTGTGCCGGAGGAGGTCGTTTCCACATGCAGACGGCCTTGGGGAAGTCCCTGCCTTTTCCCAGAGAGGCTCTGCAGGTGCTGGGCTCAGCCAGACCTGTTAAATCATGCACATGGGTACCTGCTGCTGTCCAGGTGCCGCTGGTGGTGGCAGCGGCAGAGCTGAGCTGCGGGAGCCCGCGGGGCAGACGGGCTTTCTCCTGGGCGTGTTCCTCCACAGCTGACTGAGCACCAACCAGCCCAACAGGCCCAGTAACTTTCACACCTCCTGAATTCACCTGTGCTTGTTTTCCTTGTCCTTAATCCCGGCACCATTCCTTTAGCTGATGTTATCTCCCTCCAGTCTGATCTTATCTCCTTTGATCTCCTTTCTAGGACTTTATTGGCACTACTGGGTGTTTCCTGGAGATGAAACAACATTTTTTTTTTCTCTTTTCAAAGCACCCAGAGAAGGGGAGGTATCCAACCCTGAAAACTCCTACAGGGTGCTTGAAATGATCATTTTTGATGGCCCAGGATCACCCGCTCCTCCTGTCAGTAGTCCCATGGCAATATACACAGCCTCAGCTGGACTCTTGGCCCAACTGAGAAGCTCCTGCTGTTGCTGCCTGTAACTGGATTATCTGAAGGAAGCTCAGACAGTTCAATGCACCCCCATGCACGACTTATCAAATACAGCTACAAATAAAAAGCTCTTGCTGCAAAGGAAAACCCCAAAGTGCTGAGGTGAAGCATAAAGTCTGCACTGAACAGTCAAAACAACAAAGCTGTGCCAGGTATAAAAAAAAAAGTTCAGGTAGGGCAAGCGCAACTTCTCTCCTAAAGCCAGGATGCAACAACACCTAGTGGATGGGAATCAGAAGAGTTGTTCTGGATTAATTCTCCATTCCTAAGTGTATATGTACTTTAAGCGAACAGAAAAAAGCTGGGTTTAATCTCCATAGGCTCTTGACTGAAAAAATACCCGTCTTTGCCTCTCCATTGCCAACAGAGAGAAGCTTATTAAACTCTAAGTTTCAAATTGTTTATCCTCAGTGTTCCCACTGAAACACCAAGGTATGAACAAAAACCAGGGCACTGAAGGTCATGAGACAGGGTTCTGCATTTTCCAGCCCTTTATCCAGGCTACACTGAGAAAAGCAAGTGACCATCATTTGTACCTGCACCACAGCAATAAAATGGAGTTTGGAGAAGCTCAGCTCCTGCTGGCAAAGCAGCCAGAGCTCCTGACTGCTGAGGGATGAGGGGAACAACACCTGGAACCGGACAGACAGTCGCCTTTTTTTTTTACAGCAAGAAGGGCCAGAGCACCTGCGAGGACACCAAGCAATGGTGAAGCCCCTTGTCATCACACCACACCAAACAACCAAAGATGGTTCGAATCTGGATCCCAGAAATAACTAAAACATCTTGGGATAGTTGATTTCTTAGCTGTCAGCTGAGCCCTTCTACAGGCACTACTGACAAACTAACGAGTCAACAAAAAATGCACGATTTCGCCCCTTTTCCCTCCTTGGGTTTTTAAATAGAACAAAACAAGCTTCCTAGGAAAACTAAAAGGGGAGAAAGGGAACCAGCCTCCAGAAACACCTGGCATTTTCCACAGACTTTATTGGATTCACATGGCAATACACAGCAGTTACGCTGCCCTCTTCAAACACGCACAAATGAAAACACCCCGACGGCATCGACAAGCGCGCACACAAAAACTTCCTGACTTTTTCACCTGCTCCTGTATTCCCATCCCGTAAAACAACCCAGGTTCAGGTGACAGGCAGCTCCAAGGGGATGACCTGGCTGACAGCTGGCAAGTGCAGGAAAGGGTTGTTTGGAGCAGAATTCTGCTGACACTGGACTTAAATAAACCCTTCCTGCTGCCACTGATAACACCGGACTGAAGAGACATTGTACCACACACAGGATTGTGTCACTAGTCCCCCTTTTATCCCCCCCTGTGGATATCCAGTCCTGTTCACCAGCCAGCAATCTGGAGGAACTTTGCCTGGAAGCCTGTACCACGTTCTCCCAGAGCTTCCACAGGGTTTTATGCTCAACTTCCATGTAAATAATAACAACTGTGCAGAGCATTCACAGGAAGTGAGGCCTGAATCCACATCCCAAGCACCTGCATTGTTACACAGTGTGGTATTTCTGCCCAAATAAAACAGCTCAAACACCCCCAAGACCGCAGAGGAAGAAATTACAGCAAATTGTTCAGGAATTTGAGCACAGGAATCAGTCAGGAATGTTGACTAAAGCATCAGTTGTTATCTGTTTATAGGTAAGTGGTAAGTAGCAAAAAGTATTTTACACAGACTTTATGGATTGTTTGCCTGGCTCCAGCTGCTGGAGAGAAAATGGCAGTGTACATCATGTACAACACAACCTGTCCACATCAGATTTTTCATCTTGGTACATCAATAATCAAATTTTTTCATCCTGGAACATCAATAACCACCTCCCCTGCACATCCATCAAAGATCCAGGTCATCAGGTCACAAGAATATAATGCCCAAATATGTCTCTGCTCTACCCCAGCATCTGATGGGAGTTCCCTGGAAGCCCCAGAAAGAGGTTAACGGTGTTTTAGGAACACCCTCACAGTCAGCACAGACCTAAAAAACCCTCGGAGAGCGACAAAACGAGTGACAAAGGCTTGGAAAAGCAACACACCACTGCAAGGAACGTTTCCAGCTGGGCTTTTTTTTTTTTTT